>JADBJO010011815.1:12500-50000 GCA_016801955.1 Conus betulinus
TGAACAAGAAACAGTGAAAGCAATCGGTGAAGCTGCAAGCAAGCTCGGTTTGACCATCAGTAGAAAGACGATGAAGATCACGGTATTAGGCAGCCATACGTCACAAAGAGACGTATTCATACGTGATTGAAAGATCGATGTCGTCGTCGAGACTTCGCATACCTGGGACGTTCCGTCGATAACTATGCTGAAGTGACCGTCATACCCAGCGACCAATACATCCTCAGCCTTAGTGGTAGGAAGGATGTGGAGGCCGCAGGTGGACGACTTGTGGATCCCGTTCTCAGCCTATCTGTACGAAGAGTCAGGCCACAAAATAACACACAATACAACCTTTTATTCACCTTCACTGTGAGCAAAGACACACAGGCCACAGAATCACACACAATACAACCTTTTATTCACCTTCACTGTGAGCAAAGACACACAGGCCACAGAATCACACACAATACAACCTTTTATTCACCTTCACTGTGAGCAAAGACACACAATCAAGGAAAACGATTTTTGAAGAGATTTACGGAAATCCTATCCCTCCTTAATGGATGTTGACCTTCCCCGTTTCCCCTCTCTTACCTAACCTGCTAGTAAAGCCTAGACAGGAAGGTAAAACAAGTATTTTTCTGTTCCACATAACAGACCCATCAGCATAATTGTCTAACTTAAGAATACTTATCAACGTGGGAGCAGACGGATCTTCTAAGGATGTGTGTGGGGGGGGGGGGGGGGGGGGGGGGTGCGTGTGTGCGTGCGTACGTGTCTGTGTGTGTCGGGGCGGGGGCGGGGCGACGGGTAAACAATGTCTTTTAAAAGAGAGCCATGGCAATGACGAATGAGCTGAACGGTAGAATGATATAACCATCAGCAGCGTTTAACCAACTCAGCAGTATATAGGGTCGAACAAGAAGACAAAGTATAGATAAACTCAAATGCGCTGTCAACTTTTCTGTACGGCTGCCAAACACAATACCAAAAAAAAAGCTGAAAGTTTTCATTTCAAGTTACCTTCGAAAAACCACGGGCATAAAAACAGGGCAGCTTCATGACCAGCGAGCAAGTCAGAGCATGCTCAAAACAAACCCCAGTATCCTCATCGTATGGAAATGGCACCTGCATTGATAGAACCAGAACGTCTGTCCCCCCCCCCCCTCCCACACACACACACACACACACACACACACACACACACACACACACACACACACCTCCCTGCCCCCTCACACCTGGCAATTCAAGGATTTGGGTGAACATGCAAAGAAGACGAAGAGGATGTCCACAGAGCTGAACTGTCAACAGACAACACAGTGTTTCCACATCGTACATAGGAACTAGGGCAACGTTCGAACGCTGACCTGTAATTAATCTGGCTTATGTATCGATGATCCGGCAATTCCAAAGTCTTAGTAGGCAAGTGAACATGATCATGATCATCATCTTTGTTGTGCTGTGGGTGCTGGAAACAGCCGCTGGTGTGACATGACTGGTGCCCATGCATCCACAAGGTGCCATCACTGTCCTCAATGATGCGTGGCAAGTTGACCGTACTGTGTCCAGTCCTTTCCCTGATGTTGTCAGCTAAGTTTTGCTCTGTCTGCCTCTGCACTAAATGTCTCCAACACCACCCTGGAGAGGTTTGGGGCACAGGATCGCAGGGGAAAACATGGCCATACAAAGAAGTATCCAACCTTTGAGTGTTGCAAGAGGTGGTTTTAAGCTTGCTTGCATATAATGATTTTCTGCCTTGTCTACGCTCTCTGTGAATCATGCACAGAAGTTTCTCTGTAGCACTTGTGTTTCAGTGCCTGAATTCATTTCTCCAGATCGGCTGTAAGCGTCCAGCCCTTGCATGGGCAAAAGGGGAATAATGATCACAGTAAACCTCGTCATGGCAAGTATGACCAGGTTGGATCTTGTGTTGACCTCTTTCACTGAGCTGCCAACCTTTGTAAATGTGGACCCAAGATGCTTAAAATGTCCACTTGTAATCTCTGTCCATTAAGGAGTATCAGAGTTGATGTTTGTTGAGGACAGCTGTTGACCATGATTTTGTTTCGGGGTTAACGCCCATTGCCATTGATGCTTTTTCCAATCCGGTAGTGAGACTTTGAATTTATCATTTATTGCCTCCAATGGGGCTGATGTGATTTGCGTTACGCAGATTGCGAAGTAGCGGTCCTCCGATTGAAATGGCTGTCTGGAAGTTATAAACGTCTCCTGTGTTTTGTTATGTAGGTAGGCGATGAGTACTGGGGGAATGGAGACGTCCCTGTCGAAAAAGTCTATGCAGTGCAGGAGAACTGCCCTAGTTAAGTCTGCTTACAGGGCCTTAATAACGTTCATGAGTATGGTGTCCGAGTTGACGTTCTTCAGCACTTATCAGAAGCTAATTTGCCAGACACAGTCAAACGCTTGTTTGAAGTCAATGAAATTCCCATACAGATCACGGTGGTTGTTGTAGATGTTTTTTTTCTCTTATGAATCCTGTGTTAAAAATGTGTTCTGTTCTACTCCTGTTTGGTCGGCATTCTGCTCATTCCGCTCGATTATTTGTTGTCCCCCTTGAGCTTATTCAAGAGAATTCTATGCATCGCTTAACTGGGATGACTAATCAGGCTCATGATTCTGTAAATCTGGCACTGTTTAAGATTACCTATCTTTGGGTGTGGCATTATTTGGGATTGGGTCCGTTCTTTTGGCCAATGTCTCGCAACCCAGATGCTCGGGCAGAGTGTTGTCACTATTCTGATGAGCGCGGGTCTAGCGTATTTCAGAAGCTCTACTAAAATGTTGCACAGCTCTGGTGATTTGTCTCCCTTCGTACTGCTCCCTGAGCTTCCTCTTCTGGACTGCTGGCGCATTACGTAGTTCTCAGTTGGTGCTTGAACAACTGTCCATCCTAGTTGGTGCTTTCACAATTGTCCATCCCGCTGGTATCAGGGCTCACCTTATTTGCAGTACTCCGTCCATTTTTTTTTTTGTGTTTTTTTTCAAGAACAGCTGTTTCTTCAGTGAGAATAATGTCTGTCTTAGTCTTCTGTGTTTGTTATCCTGATTTTGACAGGGTTAGGTGCTACAGAAAAAGAAGCTTGCTTCATTCAAAATTGGTTTACTGCTACAGAAAGAAAAGAAGAAAAAAAAAATAAAATTTGTTTTTTAAAAAAGCTATAAAAAGTGTCCCTAGAATCTGTTTTCGTTTAAATTCAAGCCTAACTACTTTGCTGTAGATGTTTTCATTTAAACGGGAATACAAAAAAAATGTATTTACCAGCAGTGGGACGTTTTCAGCAACCCCATGAATGTGTGTGTGTGTGTGTGCGTGCCCGTGCGTGCCCGTGCGTGCGTCCGCCCGCGCACGTGTGTGTGTGTGTGTGGGCGGGTGGGTGGATGGGTGTGGGTGAGTGCGTGCACGCGTGCGATACATGTTTGTTAATCTCTCTCTGGTGTTTCTAAAATTCATCATCTGGAAGAACAGGCATTCCTCATCGCCTAAAAATTCTGAGGCAGAGAGCCTCTGAATTTTTTTTTCTTCTGAAATCCGAACTTAATGAGTTATTGCATTTCTTCAGAAAAATGGTGACTTGGGGTGTTTAGGCCTTGCGATATGTTTCAAAAACGCACGTCTTGGTAGGCCTTGCGATAGCCTTGACACACTTCTTTCATGAGGTCACAGGTTCTGAGGTCATTCGGTGGCCAGATTAATGGTTTTACTATTTCATTGTAGTACATTATCAAAGATAGATTATGATAAGCAAATGTCGAAGGAAATTGCATATCTGTTAATATCTAAGACATTCTGTTGAAATTCTACGTGTTTTATTTTAACTTGGTCATTTTTCCCCTAGAGGTCAATATGTACGCCACGCGTCACGTCCATCTTTTGACAGGTACAATGTTTTATGTGGACTAAAGCACTTTGACTTTTGCTTACCTCGCACAGAAGCAGCTTTCTGGCTACCGTAGGCGATTGGTGCTGTATCCATTGCACCTGTACCTCCAGTCATTATTTGAAACCGACAATGAATGTTTAAAGCAGGCGATTTTATGTATTTGGACTTCGGAGGAAAAAATTCCATGTGTCAGAAATTACGAGATGGATGGAGAATCCTTTCGCTTGTTTTTACTATGGCTTACAGTATGTTCTCTTTTTCACCTGAACTTTATGCAGTTGTAGACTCTCTCTCTCTCTCTCTCTCTCGCTCGCTCTCTCTCGCTCGCTCGCTCGCTGGTAGAATAGAGTGTGAGATAAACCTCATCTCCCACTCTTCAGGAGTGGTTATCTCCAACTGCCATATCACTGTAGGTGTGTATGAACATTAAACTTTGATATGACTTTTTTATCGCTCTCTTTCAGTCTTCGCTGTGGTTACTTTATTTCGTGCTTTGTTCAGCCTTCACTCAAGTAAATAAGATGTTTCAAAACTTTTACGTTCAGGACACTAGTGATCTATACATAAAGCAATCATTTTTTTGTCTGTGTTGAAAATGTTGTTTCCTCTAAAGGTACTTTTATTGACATATCTTCATGTGTAGTGTGTCTGGTACGGAAAGAAAACATTGATGTTTTTTATACATATTTTGTCAGTACACAGCACACAGATCATGTAAGCAGCAAATCGCGACCCTCAGATCTATGCACTTAACTGAGTAATTTTTTAGAGTTATTTTATTAACCAGATAATGTGCTTAGGCTACAGCGGTAAAGATGATGCTACCAGTCAAAATCTGTTATTTTAAAAACATCCATGGTCCTCTCTGATAATTCAGACTCTACTGCTCAGAAATGAATCATTGCTGACATAGTTTGGTTACTGACCAGCCTGTGGAGTTATTTACAAAATGAGGCTTGTTTTTCAGTGATTTTAACCGTGTGCACTTTGATATCATAGATGCAAAATATTGAAGAGAGATGAAGACATTAATATCTCCATTTCATTCGTTGCAAGCCAAAGATGTCCGACAACATGCCTTGAGTTAAGGACAGTATTTTCTATATAATCGATCAAGTTTGTTAAGATTGATTAGAAATAGCTTTTGATGAGGGGTGACTGCAAACGGAAACAAGACGAATAACAGAATCACTGCGCTGCCGAACGAAAGGACAAACGAATTACAAAACAAACAACACGTTTCAACATGTCTGTTCTTCTTTAGGCAAGCCCTAAGACCAACCTTTGCAACCGTTTGGAAGATAGAAATGACCGTCTGTTCGTCCTTCGTTTTGGTTGTGTGGAATAGCATTTGTTTCGCCTGAAGAAGACGAAATATGTCGAAACGCGCTGTGTTTGTACTTTGTTTGTTCTTTCGTTTGTCGACATAATTGTCATTTCTGTTTTTGCTCCCGTTTTGAAACAGTTTGTGCATCATCTCACTGAACGGATCCTGGATCCTTCTTTAGTTCAGATCGGTTCGTCGATGTTTCCTTGTAGCATTGTTTTGTTACAATTGGCTCGTCGAGGTTTTCTTGTAGCATTGTTTCGTTACAATTGGCTCGTCGAGGTTTTCTTGTAGCATTGTTTCGTTACAATTGGCTCGTCGATGTTTTCTTGTAGCATTGTTTCATTACAATTGGCTCGTCGAGGTTTCCTTGTAGCATTGTTTCGTTACAATTGGCTCGTCGATGTTTTCTTGTAGCATTGTTTTTCGTTACAATTGGCTCGTCGATGTTTTCTTGTAGCATTGTTTCGTTACAATTGGCTCGTCGATGTTTTCTTATAGCATTGTTTCGTTACAAATTGGCTCGTCGATGTTTCCCTGTAGCATTGTTTCGTTACAATTGGCTCGGGGATGTTTCTTTGTAGCATTGTTTCGTTACAATTGGCTCGTCGATGTTTCTTTGTAGCATTGTTTCGTTACAATTGGCTCGTTGATGTTTCCTTATAGCATTGTTTCGTTACAATTGGCTCGTCGATGTTTCCTCGTAGCATTGTTTCGTTACAATTGGCTCGTCGATGTTTCCTCGTAGCATTGTTTCGTTACAGTTGGCTCGGGATGTTTCCTTGTAGCATTGTTTCGTTACAGTTGGCTCGGATGTTTCCTTGTAGCATTGTTTCGTTACAGTTGGCTCGAGGATGTTTCCTTGTAGCATTGTTTTGTAACCATTAGGTTTTATTTGGTTTAAATAATCTTGCTGAGAGACAATCTAACTAACAAGCAATCGGCTCGTCGATGTTTCCTTGGAGCATTGTTTCGTAACAATTGGTTTTATTGGGTTTAAATGATCTTGCTGAGAGACAAACTAACAAGCAAATAAACCAATACATGCTGGTTTAAACGTAACCATCTTGGTGTGCTTAGCAATCATGAAGCTTTCTTCTTATGAACATTCTGCGGCTTTGAACATGCCGTTGAGTCTGCAGCAATGGATGGATGAACGTTTTGCCCAGGCCTCGACGAGTCGTGTGCAGTCTGTTAGGGAGTCGATAGAGAGGGCTCAGTAAGGAAGAACATTACGTATGTAAATGGCGAAGGGGAAAAAAATGTTAGTAGGCGTCAGAGTTGAATATGGCAACATATTCTTGGGGGATTTTCCTGTGGATAGTCGGGGATTATGCTGTAGCGTACCATCCGAGGATGAAATCGTTTGATTCAGTCGGAGTCATTGAAATCGGTAAGTTCATGGAGTCTGTCTATGGAGGGACGTGGTGACGTCCTCCGGAGGGAGAGTTCACTCATGCCGGCTCCGCGACTAAGCAATTATCATCGTCAGTAGACGGTTTAGTAGGTGGTGTCCTGCGTATGTTAGATCAGAACAGGCATCATTGAACACAACTAAGTGACTCAACAGCAGTGCAGTATCTCCTCCGATGGGTTGCCTCTTGACGACTTAACATTGACTGCTCCCTGTGGATTGCCGACGCCGAGGCAACGGGAGCCGGGCCTGGCTGTGGCTGTGGACAGGGGGTCGGAGTGAGTGGCGTGGAAGCAATGGCACTGAGGTGGCACGGCAAGAGAAAAGGATCACATTGACAAGGCTGTTTCCGACCTTGCACATCAGCACTGTCTTGCTGTTGTTTTGTGACCCAAGAGGAACTTGACAGTCAGTCTGGAGACGAGCTCAAAGGCACAGTGGTAGCGCAGAAGTCCTGCACGATATGCATGCCTCCAGGCTCGCTCAAGACTGTTGACGAGCTATTGCTGGTGGGGGTCCCAGATTGCAGGCGTGTATTTCATGGCTGGCCCATCATGACCCTTGGAGCAATTGGCGTGGACTATGGCAGAGCAGCCAAAATGTTCTGGTTGACAGAAGCTTTCATAGTCAGAGCATAGATTTGAGATACCCTGTGAGAATGTTTTGTCCGTTCTGCACCAGATACTTTAGCACCGTTAATTCTGAAGGGACGCTGACTGCGCACTTTGTTGCTGAAGTGAGCTGGTTTTTCTCTTCGAAATGGCTTGTTGATATTGTAGCTCAAGAGCCATCTTCAGTTTGTGAAGATCTTCCTCCTCTGGAGTGAGCTGAAGACCTCATCTATTTGTTGGTTAAGAACAGTACTTTTTTCTTCTTCTTCTTTCTTCTTCTTCTTCTTCTTCTTCTTCTTCTTCTTCTTCTTCTTGCTTACTTGTATGGGAGTCACAGGATAGAACGGTTCAACAGAATCCTTTAGCTCTGTCCATTTTGTGCAAAGACTGGGGTCTCTGCAAGCTGTTTCCTTGTCCATTTTACACACACTGTTGGCTTTTACATATCCCCCTCCATCTTTCCCCCACAACAGTTTGTCGGAGGATTCTGTCTGCAAAGCGTTTGGACCTTGTTTCATGGGCAAACCAACGTATGTTTTATTCAATTAACGTCTGCTGATCTTCATTTGGTCCTGTGTGCTGCATGATGATTTGACGCACTTGTTCATTCGTGACTTAATCAATAAATATCTGATTTTAAGTGTCTCGCGGTAACACTCCATTTCCATGGCTTGCATACTTCTTTGTAGATCTACTATGACGTCGATAGGAGTGCCGCTTTTGAGAGGATTTTCAAACTGGGATCCCTCATTGATAATAATAGATCACAGGTAACTGAATCGTTGCACAGCTTCCATGTTCCATCCATGGACAGTGTTTCAGAACTGATGATAATGTTGTGGCTGGCCATCAACTTGGATTCCATAATTTTAATGATTTCCATGCCATTTCTTGCTGAGTTTTTATCCAGTCCTTCGACAAGCTTAGCGTGCTCTTGTTCACCCATTGCAAGGCCATCCATGTCATATACAAATTGAAAGTTTATAAATGTTCTTCTCCGGTGCTGACTGATGTGACTGATATGATCTTCAAGTATACCCGTAAGTCATGATGCGTTCCAACAATGTGCTGAAAAGTATGAGAGACAGAAGGTAGCCCTGACAAAGTTCAACTGAACTATACAACCAATGTCAACCAGCACTCTATGTGAACATTAGACCAGCTGCTATTGAGTACAGTTGCTGGAAGGTGTTGATTAGCTTTTGCCTGATGTTTGTTTTCTTCTTTGTGGCCCATAGCGCATCCTGCTAGATTCAGTAAAAAGCCTCCTTGAAGTCTATGAAGTGGTGGTAGAACTCCCCCTCATTTTTGTTACTTGTAACGGCTAAAAAAAGACTTTTTAATTCACTTGAATGTGTGCTACCGTATTGTGTATTAAATATTCTTTTTGCACCTTCCTTTGCGTGATTGTACTTTGCCTTTTTCTTTTTAGTAACGCTGGACTTTGTTTCAGCCTAATCAATTGTTAAGTCGTGAGTATAGATTAGGTAAAACCACTAGCAATAAATCAATCCAACCTGCACAATCCATGAGTCCTGGGCATGATAGCTCCTGCTGTAAATCAAGACATAACCCTATGGAAAAGAGACGTTAAAAGACAGATAGCAGGGGTGTTTGCCGGAACAACATATCCTATCAGTATGCTGCCAAGGATCGGATGGATTCGTCATAGACCCAGAACAGTACCAATGATTTCAACATGTAGACAGGAGAGCTGAGATGCATAATGTCACAATACATTTGTCACAGACATTGTCAGTCGAAGAGATGGAACAGGAGATGCGAAAGAAATGAAACACAAACATTTTCTCCTATTTCATTCTTCTCTCATGTCAAGGCAGGATGAAGAAGGTATTGGTCTTATTTAGTTTTCATGATAATTGAAAGTAGTCAGTATTGATCCTGTAACAGAAGCTATCAAACAAAATTAAATTACTCAATTTTTCTCTGACTCAGTCATGAATTTCAAGATTGTCATGTTCTTTTCATCTCATAGAAATGATAATGATTGTCATGATCAGCGACCGCCGATCAGGGTGCACTGTCAGGGGGCTGGTACTCTGCCGCTGACCATATGGGCACATGAATAAGCGCTTGTTGGGGAGCTGGGCCGCCTACCCCTTGTAGGACAAGCGGGGCTTGTCTGGACATAGGTCGGGGGCCAGCCTTTGAGTTGGGGATCACAGAGGAACTCGACCCTCCGATGGGCTGGCGTGTTTGTGTTGGCGGTTGGAGAGATCGTGTCAGCCCGACTGTCAAAGGGGCAGGCAATCCTAGACGCTCTTTGACCCTCCCTGGTCCGTGGGTTAGAGTTATCTCCCCCTGTCCCGTGTTTCCGCCTTTCTCACCCCATGGGTCTTGGTGCCGTGGTCAACACGCAGTGGGGATCCCGGGTTGGGTGGGGTTTGGAGTAGGGGGTCTGGAACAGTCATTGACTGTCCCTAATTAAGACTAGGGTAGAACTCCTCCCGTTTATCCTCCCCAGTTAACTCCATGTGGTCGGATGCCAGTGCCTTCCTTAAAATCTGACGGGGTGATTAGCCTGGTGGCTTCACTAGAGTTACATACGAAATGTGTGCCTGTGTATGAGTAGGGGGGGGGGGGAGGGCTGGCTGGATGTTGGTTGGTTGAGACAGGGTATTGGAGAGATGTGCTGGCCAATGGAGCTA
The DNA here is from genome assembly GCA_016801955.1 of Conus betulinus. Lineage (NCBI taxonomy): Eukaryota > Metazoa > Mollusca > Gastropoda > Neogastropoda > Conidae > Conus > Conus betulinus. The sequence continues at coordinate 22,409 of JADBJO010011815.1, forward strand.
CTATGTATGAAGCTGAGGGGGTGTGTCCCCCGAGTGTGTGTGATATATGACATGTTATAAGTTAGCGAGAGGGAGACAACTGCGCTCTCGTTCACCGCTCTCAAGCAACGTACAACACCAAGGAGAGGCCTGAGACTGAGGAGAAGGTGAACTCTGTGGACTCACGAGGAGACTACGAGAGCGAGACCCATAGGGCAGAATCACAGCAGCTCTCTGAGACAGGGAACAGAGGTGTCTGTGATTGTGACGAGATCCGACGGGGGGAAAGGCCAACCCCCAAATCTCGTGAAGGTTTGGGTCTGGCCTACTTGCAGTGTTTGTCTGGGACATGCAACCAGTAGGGATTTTGGAGACTGTCACCAAGTGTTCCTAGATTCCCGTCGTCCGTGTGACTTCCGTGAATCTCCGGTGAGGGAACTTTGGGTGTCAGGTGTGAGAGAGGAGTCGGCGGCAGTGCCCTAAGATTCCTGTGCGTGACACACTCCCAGTCAGGTGTGACCCACGGTGAAGTGTCGGTGTGTCGGCAGTACATAGGAGACTCCCACAGGACGGTCCAGTGGGCGGAGTGACCAGAGACTTGGGCAAAGTCTAATAGGCCCAGTGTACTGCCGAGGCTCCAGCGAGGGAGCCGAAGAGGGGGACATCTCTGGCGGACGTCCGGCGCCGACGACAACCCGAGAGACTGAGTGGGGGGCGAAGTGCGGCCCCGACGGGAAACCGGCACCCGGCTGAGACTCCAGGGACCAACAAGTGGGCAGGGGTAGGCCAGCAGAAACTTGGAGGTCAACCCCTCGCCTTCATCCTCAGGTGCGAGGGTGTAAAGTCCGTGCCAGCAAGGACAACGCGACGACAGTAAGCGGCAAGAAGTGGGACGGCGCGCCCCCACAGACATTGCGAACTGTGTGAGCTTAGCCGAGTTCGAGCGTGTGTGTGTGTGTGTGTGTGTGTGTGGGTGTGAGACCACCCCCCCCCCCCCTTCCGAAACCTAAGGTGAGGCAAATATTGTCTATGTCTTGCTATGATATTTGTTGATTTGTGTGTGGGGCGTTCATCCATTTCTTTTCGTATTTTGATTTTTTTGGGGGGATAAGTGGTAGGACTTACTATATACTTTCGGAGCTGGTGGGAAGAACCAAGGTGGGGGCTCGGAGCTAATTATCAAATTGATTGAAGAATGTTTTCTTTTCTTGATTGAATAGATGTTGTTAATTGATCCCATAAAGTGTTTCATTAAATTGTAGAAATTGTTCCTTGGTTTTCCCGCATGTTTATGGGTGGAGGGCGTGCGTTACGAGGAGCGCGAGTGTTGTTTATAGAATATTAATATAATCTACCAGCTAAAGCAACCACACGTCTACCCCGCCCATAACAATGATGATGATGATGATGATGATGATGATGATGATGATGATAACGACGACGACGATGATGATGACGATATGTGTGTATATATATATATATATATATATATATATATATATATATATATATATATATATATATATATGTGTGTGTGTGTGTGTGTGTGTGTGTGTGTGTGTGTGTGTGTGTGTGTGTGTGTGTGTGTGTGTGTGTGTGTGTGTGTGTAGACGGGGAGACAGCACAGTGAAAAAACATGAACCACGCTTCAGACAGCTACGCTGAAATCCAGAACGTCACCGCTTCCACACATTGGACCCACAGTGCTATGTCCGCAGAGAACCAAGCCGCTACGTTTCTGTGGAAAGTATGGCCGCCATGTCTGCTGTTGCTGGGAGGCTTTGGAAACATTGCCACCATTTTTGTGATGCGCCGTATCAAGGACAATAACTCTTCACAACACGTCATTCTTATGGCCCTTGCTGTGTCTGACTTTTCTTTGTTGTATGTCGGCTTGTTGAATCGGTGGATCTACTATCTTTTCAATATGTTGTGGATGATTTGCACGTTGTGGTATGTAAGGTGTCTTGGTGGGTCATTTATGCCGCCAGCAATACGTCTTCCTGGCTGCTGACCTGTGTGACAATACAACGAACGATGGCAGTGAAATGGCCGCATAAGATGAGGATGATGTGTTCCCTGAAAAGAACCTGCATTGTCATAGCGGCTGTTGTGGGTTTTTGCTGCACCCTTCACTTTCACTTTGTGTTTGGGATGGTGATATCTAGCGACAACTGGTGCACATTCATGTCAGTTGAGTACGAAGACTTTGTTACACACGTCTGGTCGTGGGTCGACCTGACAGTGTTTTGTCTGCTTCCGTCCCTCTGTCTTCTGATCTGTGACGTCATATTGTCTTCGACCTTGTTCAAAGCTGTTTCCAAGACCTCCATGACAATGCAGGCAACGACAAACGCCAGCAATTCGTCCAACGTCAACGACAGTCGTAGAAGAACGGCTTCTAGGACAACGGTCATGATTTTTTGTCCCTGTCCTGTGCCTTTCTGGTTCTGAACAATTTGCTGTGAATGTGTGTGACCACAAATTAATTTCTCAGATTGAGATAATAAAGTTTACTTGACTTGAACATGCCTGTGGGAATTTTTCACATCTGGGATAAATACACGTATGCCAATTCTACCGAAGACACCGGAGAAGTGAACCGAAGTGCTTTAGGAGCCGCTGTGTCTATGCTTCTGTGTTACACCAACAGCGCCGTCAATTTGTTCCTGTATTGTCTGACGGGGACCAAGTTTAGGGGAGAGTTCTTGAGATGGATTTGCTGTGATGCCCAAGTTCACTCTAATCCATCTGTCGGTGATTCGCGTTCCGGGTTCTCAAGTGGAAGGAAAGAGAAATAATGCTGAGACCCACTTTGAAAAGTGCTGTTTGTTTTCATTAGGAAGGATACAAACACGTGAAAACAATAATCGCACCACCCCGCGCAAGTTTGTTTACATGATTTCTCTGGTGTTCGATGTAACAGGGAGAAAAAAAAAATCAATGGACCTGTTTTTAATTATATAACAGTTAACTTGTCACAACAAATCATTAGTCTGTTAATCTAGTGATCAATAAGTTGAATTCTCAGCCTTCAATAAATAAAGCTTGGGATTTCTGGTATATTGTATTCAAGAAAATGTTCATATAGAATGCACATACTTATATTTGAATGAAAGTTTTCGTTTTGATTTATGTTTTTAAAAACACAAAAAGCAACACAAAAGAGAGAGAGAAAGAAAAATAGAACTGAACAAAGACAACATGCATATATGATAAATCTAAAATAAAGTTTTCGTTGGTATATAACATCAATGTACTCAAAATTACAAATACCATTATCTTATTACAAGCATTAGAAGGACGGAAAGAAGTGGTGGGAACGGCGTGAGCATGTGTCTGTGTATGTAGTATGCGGATGAAGGGGGGGGGGGGTTGTATGTGCATACATACGTGCACGCACAAGAAAGATGGACATAACTCTTATAATCACATGTAATGAAACTATCAATTGTAAACGCAATCAGCGAGCAAGACATACAGACAGAAACATACAGACTCTGTGTGTGTGTGTGTGTGTGTGTGTGTGTGTGTGTGTGTGTGTGTGTGTGTGTGTGTGTGTGTGTGTAAGCCGTTCTTTTCACAAAACAAATTGTAGTTGTTGCTCATTTTCGTTCCCTGTGTTTCGTTCTCTTTCTAAGTGCTTTCCTGTTTTCTTTCGTTTTTCCCTTTTTTTGCCCTCAGTTTTGCAACGAAAAACCCTGAACTCCTACACGAGCAGTGTGTGTTGAAGCTTACATCTTCAGTTCAAGCAGAATTGTCTGTAATATTATAGCTGTACCCGGCTCTTTTTTCATCCGGGATTGAAATCATCGACTGCTCTTTGACTCTGTGTACGAATGATTTGACAATGAGTGAGTAGTGAGGAGTTCACCAATGAATTGACGTGACAGTGTTTCCAGCTGCATAAGACTGGTCGGCCATAACCCATCTCGAGTTATCTAACCACCACAACTCCAGACTACTATTAAATCGTTTTGTTTGTTAGTGTCACAGACGTGTTGAATTTGAGCCACCGGATCTTATGCGTACGTTGTTGTTTTTAGCTTTTGATACGGATTCCGCAGTCGGCTGGGGTACATACAATCGACCTGACCTGACCTGTGTTACATCTTGATGTGGAATTTTGAATCAGGTTCGACACTTGTCAGTTTTCAGATGTCGGTATGTACAGCGGACACTACAAACTCCAAATGAATAATAGGAGTCAAGTGATTATTTTGCCTCTCACCAACACGTCTGAAGGAAATCATTTCTCACCAACACGTCTGAAGGAAATCATTTCGCTTTTATTTTGACCCTTCATTCAGCACCACTCACCTGCATCCATACCTACTCCTATCCCCCCCCCCCCCCCCCCCCCCACCATCACCCCTCATATACCACACTGAGCTGAGACAGGAATATCGAACAGACAGATTTAAGAAAAGGATCTATTTAGCCGGCATACGTTCAAGAACAAAAAAAAATTGTACGCACGCATACTGTGCACACACTCAGGCTGTCACACGAACAGACGGGCACACACACGCAAACACATGCAAAATATGGAATGAAAGAGAGTGGGGAGGGAAAGAAAGAGAGAGAAGGGGAGAGAAAGACAAATAGACAGAGGGGGCGCACGCATATTCACGGACACTCAAGAACTCGAGAAATCTTCCATGTTTTTCATTCTCTCTCTCTCTCTCTCTCTCTCTCTCTCTCTCTCTCTCTCTCTCTCTCTCTCTCTCTCTCTCTCTCTCTCTCTCCCCAAGCCCAATCTAACCTCGGTCAAATTAAGATAACGGTGAATGAATGTTGACTTGAGAGAGAGATTGTCGATAACTTATTTTGAGCATGTACACAGAAACACAAACCACACACATGTAAATATTTCCGTGCGTACATGCGGGCACGAAAAATTAAAGTACATACAAACACACACGTCTTCATTGTCAAAGAAACAAACACACGCCTGCATGCAAGCGTACACACACACACACACACACACACACACACACACACACACACACACACACACACACACACACCACGCATGCACGCACGCATGCACACCTCTCTCTCTTTCTGTCTCTCTGTCTCTGTCTCTGTCTCTGTCTCTCTCTCTCTCTCTCTTTCTCTCTCTCTCTCTCTCTCTCTCTCTCTCTCTCTCTCTCTCTCTCTCTCTCTCGCTCGCTCGCTCGCTCGCTCTCTTTATGTGTGTGTGTGTGTGTGTGTGTGTGTGTGTTTGTGTGTGTGTACACACACACACACACACACACACACACATATATATATATATATACGCGTGCGTGCGTGCGTGCGTGGGGGGGTGCGTGCGTGCGTGCGTGCGTGCGTGCGTGCGTGTGTGTGTGTGTGTGTGTGTGTGTGTGTGAGAGAGAGAGAGAGAGAGAGAGAGAGTGGGTGGGTGTGCGTGCTTGCGTGCATGCATGAATGCATGCATGCATGCATGCGCTTATGCGTACCACTGTCGTATAATTAGGCCTGTTAGGATTATGAAAGGTCCTGTATTAGAAGTATGCCATAGTGAAGGCGACATCAGAAAAACTGCCGTAACTTGTCGACTTTTCACCGGGTATGTCTGTTGCTCAGACTCGGTCCTATGTCTCCAAACCAAATGTAATTTACATTCCGTATCTTTGGATTGATAGTACGCCATTCCGAAACATTTGCTAGATTTTAAGATGTGGAATAAACATCTGATTCAGTTTGGTATCCAGTATGTCCTCGAAATACTCTCTTAACTTCTTTGTGTGGTACGTGTAGAAAAAAAAAAAAAATAGTGCTCTAATACGTTTCCAAATCACGGGCTCAACACATAGTTTTGTCACTGAATTATATCTGCATGCTGCACACATCCAAACAAAAGGCCAGTCGCTATGATGCAGGGGTTAATTCACATCCTCATGGACTGGGGAAGAGTGTATTCGAGCCCGATCAGAAGAAATTAGTTTTGGATTTTTCTCGCCCGACTAGCTCCTAAACAGAGCTGAATGTGCTATAGAATACTGAAACTATACAGTCAAATTTCACCCACGCAATACATGTGCCTCAGAAAACGATGCTTAATGTCCTGACGAAAACTGCAGGTGTCTGTTACCACCGGGCCCGGGTAACGCCGGGCTAGGGTTTTAAGAAAATGTACGCATAGCTCCGTCATGTTATACTAAAACTACGGGACCTCACAGGACCATGTTTAAAATCATCATTCTCACTGATCATTAATAAAAGTGTCTAAACCTGAGGCCCTTCATTCCCTGTTGTAGTGGTAACCTGACTTTCAATGGTCTTGCCACTTCAACGATTATTGTGAGTTCCCGTCAAGGTCGTCAGTATGGCAAGGTTAAGGGTACTGTCGTTGGATGGACACATCGGAGTCCTTCAGAAAGGAAGACGTATTCACGCCGGCTCAGCGACTCCACGATGGTTGTGGTCAGAAGGGAGCTGGTAGTGGCTGTCACGATGGTTGTGGTCAGAAGGGAGCTGGTAGTGCGTGTCATGTGTGTGTTGAACCACAACAGGCATCGCTAAACACCACTGAAGTCAGCTGGCGGCAGCGCACTCTCTTCTGGTGGAATGCCTCAAGAAGCCTTGAGACTTATCGCTCGCTCTGGACTGCTGCGCTGGAGCAGAGGCTCGACAACCTGGGTATCTATGGTTATCTATGGTAGACGGAATGAGCAGCGTGGTAGGGGTGCAACTGAGGGGCGTATGCGGGGGGCACGGTAGATGAAACATGTATGAAAAACACAAAAAGAAGACAACAAAAAATAGACACAAGACAGGTAGGATGACGTAGGCGTTTCTTTAACTGATATCCAAATTTCTCTTCTTTTCTTTTTACGCAGCTTTGCACATCATCCATGTTGTTTCTTTCACAGCCCCTTGAGAGCAAATTGAACAGAATCTCACGGCAGGTATGATACCCCTTGATACGCCAATCGTATTTTTTCTTTACCATTTACTGGACACCTAACGAACCTTCAACAAAAAGTTCCGCTAGATGCAAGCACCATCATGGCACCACTCACTTTCGACGCCACTAACTAATCCTTTTCCAAGACCTGTTACCATTCTTCCAGAATTATACGTACCACCTTTTTACTACTTACTCACTTCGTTTTAAGAAGTTCTTTGTACAAAAGTAGCTTCTTTTTCATGATTTGGTGGACCACCGCACCAGAGGATAGATTCGAATGGTTTAAGTGAAATGTCTCATTTCAATATCATTTATGGATTTGATTATGCATACTTTGTCGACATCTCCTTTTACATAGAGACACAATTCAACCCACCAGGAATGTGAGGAAAATTCTGAAACAATCACAGCGTCACAATTAATGGCGCATAATGAAATACATGATTGATCATAATTAGAAAAGATGTCTTTTATGTCCTCTAGCCCTGTAACAAGATAATCGTGTCTGTAGATCTTAAACAGAAAGAAGCTGAATCGGAATTTGTCTTAACTTTGTCTTCGATGTCATATCAACCTGTTCTCTGTATGAAGATTAATATCGGGTCCAAAGCCACTGGTCTGTTAATTCCTAACTGTACACAATGATAAGTGGAGAAAAGTGAACAGTCTACACAAAACGATCATGCTCAGCAGAAAAATAGACTTCATTTGTAAACTCATTTTAGCAGTTAGATGTCTGAGCTTCCGGCTCTCAAATCCAATGGCATAAGTGCCCCCCCCCCCCCCCCCCCCCCGCCCCCAACTCTCCTCCCCATCACACCCAACCCCCACCCACCCCTCGGTATCAAACCTATTCAGAATCTCCTGACCATGGGCTGGATAGGAGGGTGGATGGTGTCGGTTTGGGATGGCTTGTCTCTTGGAGGGTGTTAGCAAGCTCATGCAAAGGAGATGGGGAGCGCCAATCCTGTGTCAGATGCCACTGCCCAGAACGTCGCATGTATATTGTAAGGGATTGAGGCCAGGGATCTGGGGAGTCATGGGAGGGCGTTCATGGGAGGGCGCTAACGTTGCTATCAGCCATGAGAAACGTGCACTGTGACACGTTCCACATGTGACTGTGAAATGTCCTGCCGAGACGGAGCCCTGGGATCCATCAGGAAAGGAAGAGCTTGAATTTCATACACGTTGTCCACACAACACCGCAGGGATACCCTCCTCTAAAACCAGATCACTTCTGGTATTTACACCATGAGATCACCATTCCACCGGTGCGAGTTGATCAACGCGATGTGGGCCTATGTTCACATTGGTGCAATAGATGCAATCGACATTCGTCGGAGAACTACACGTGTTGACCTCTCTGCGATTTTGAAATATGTTCAGTGGCCCAGCGCACCCTTTGAAGACAGTGAGTGATGTGCAGTAGGTACTGATAGTGTAACCCATTTTCTCTGAGGTGGTTCCACTTGGTTTTGGTTTCATAAATCAGTTTGCAGGCAAATGCTGAGCAGCTGACGAATCAGACAGGATGCCATCCCAAAAATGTTGTTTTTCTTGGCCTTTATGACCGTGGCTTATTCCTGGTGAAGTAGGTCTGTTGAATTCTGTTCCGAAGTATGGTAGTATTTTGAAGTCTCGAACATTTTTTTTCCTGTCCTCTCTTCCGTGCTATCTCAGTGACAATGCACCCACCCCGCTCATTTCATCATTTCTACTCCCTGTCCACAGTCATGACCTGGATAACCCCCCCCCCCCCCCCCCCCACTGCCCCCACACCGGCAATCCACCAAGAGCAGTTCGTGTCAAGTCGCCATGAGGCAACCAGCCAGAGGAGACACTGCACGGCTGTCGAGTCACTCTGGTGGTGTTCCGGTAACCCCCAAAAAATCGCACCAAGGGATAGACATGCAGAGAAAATCAAAACTGAGGTCACATTCACAGCAGAGTATAAGGACCATAGGATCTAATACTTTTTATGCTGATTGATAGGGATGATCATGATAAAAATGATGTTATTGATTTCCATTCTGGTCCAATCACAGGGCTGTACTCTTTGTTTACCTTCATAATATATCCCGGCGTCAACCAGACCCGAGAGAAACACACACCTGCAGTGTTGGTCAGGAAATTTGAGCAACACTCTCAGAGATGCAGCCGTTTAGTGTCCTCACTTCTTCACTCACTCCTGTTCTCTGTGAAGTGTCCCCACTTCTCCACTCCTGTTCTCTGTGAAGTGTCCTCACTTCTTCACTCCTGTTCTCTGTGAAGTGTCCTCACTTCTCCACTCCTGTTCTCTGTGAAGTGTCCTCACTTCTCCCACTCCTGTTCTCTGTCTGTGAAGTGTCCTCACTTCTCCACTCCTGTTCTCTCTGTGAAGTGTCCTCACTTCTCCACTCCTGTTCTCTGTGAAGTGTCCTCACTTCTCCATTCCTGTTCTCTGTGAAGTGTCCTCACTTCTCCACTCCTGTTCTCTGTCTGTGTAGTGTCCTCACTTCTCCACTCCTGTCCTGTTCTGTCTGTGAAGTGTCCTCATTTCTCCACTCCTGTTCTCTGTCTGTGAAGTGTCCTCACTTCTCCACTCCTGTTCTCTGTCTGTGAAGTGTCCTCACTTCTCCACTCCTGTTCTGTGAAGTGTCCTCACTTCTCCACTCCTGTTCTCTGTCTGTGAAGTGTCCTCACTTCTTCACTCCTGTTCTCTGTGAAAGTGTCCTCACTTCTCCACTCCTGTTCTCTGTCTGTGAAGTGTCCTCACTTCTCCACTCCTGTTCTCTGTAAAGTGTCCTCACTTCTCCACTCCTGTTCTCTGTAAAGTGTCCTCACTTCTCCACTTCTGTTCTCTGTGAAGTGTCCTCACTTCTCACTCCTGTTCTCTGTCTGTGAAGTGTCCTCACTTCTCCACTCCTGTTCTCTGTGAAGTGTCCTCACTTCTTCACTCCTGTCGTCTTTGAACCCACTCCACTCCTGTTTTTCTACATCACCAGTCTGCCACAGACAGCCATCTGTCTGTTTTATGGTTATCATTTATGACGCCTAGAGAGGACACACTTGTCGAAAATGAGCTCGTCTATTTTGTATTGCGTGTGACGTAAGCGTTTACTGGGAAGTTTGTGCGTTTATTTGTAACCTAGTCTCTTTTCAGTAACGCTGCAATCATTTTGAGTCTCGTCAGATCTCATGTCATGAGTAGAGAATTAGTGAAACAGTTGATAACAAAACAACCCCACCAAAAAGCCAGAGAAGTCTAGTTGTGTAGTTATATCAATGACCCCGGGCAGACCTCTTTGGAAAGAGGCATCACAGGAGATGTAGCAGAGGGCTTACCAATATGACAGACCCTCTCAAATTGATGCCAGGGAGTGGATGGGTCTATTGTTTGGGAGCGATATCAACAGCTTCTACACATACACTGGAGATCAATCATAGAGTCGGAGGAATAAATTTCACAGCCTCTTAGACATAGACTTTGTCAAGCAAAAGGAAGGGAGAGGGAAACATAGAGGGAAGAGGGGGATCATACTCTAAAAAAGGTTCATTTTATTTGTTCCAACACTCATCTCACTCACCTCTTCAGAGGACACGTAAGACCTCATTATGAAAGCTTGACTGTGTCTGAAGTTGTGCTGTCTTCACCTCTCAGCGGAACAGCAACGAATGAGGCTGTGAGATGCATACAGCAGATGCTAGACGGTATCGTCTTACGCAAGCGGGCTCTGCAGTCATGAAATACGGGCTGGTGCATCCGAGGGGACGCGCCCATCGTGTCACATCCAGTGGTCATTATAGAGCGGCATGTGCCCTTGAGCAATTGTGTCACTTCATGTCTTAATGAAATGTCCAGTGCATATCTGCACCGCACCCTATGGTTCAGGATTGCTCCCTGCTAGTTGGTTCAGCAGTTACACTCGCACCTTCGGGTATATCTTTTTCTTCATCAGGATATTCAATCAATACATTTTTAATAAAAACTGTTTTAAAAAAAACGTCAATGTTGAATTATCTTACAGAATTTGCGAGACAAGATCGAATCATGCTGTCTACAGCTTAGTGAGGTATGACGAATGTTAAGACTAGGAATGGGTTATCTCTAATCCGTTTGCTTCGATCTTTTGCCACATGTTCCTTATTACATTTAACATGCAAACTAAAAAAAAAAGAGTGTTGGTTTGACAACAGAGTAAGAATCATTTTAGACGAAAAAAGACAACACAGTGAGAGACATGAACCACACAACAGACGGCGATGTTGAGATCCAGAACATCACCATTTCCACACAATGGACCTATGATGCCCAATGGCTAGAGAACCAAACCGCCGTATTTCTTTGGAAACTATGGCCGCCATGTCTGCTGTTACTGGGAGGTTTTGGAAACATTGCCACCATTTTTGTGATGCGTCGTTTCAAGGACGATAACTCATCACAACATGTCATTCTTATGGCCCTTGCTGCGTCTGACTTTTCTTTGTTATATATCAGCCTGTTACGTGAATGGGTCCTCTACCTTTTCCATGTAGATGTGTACGATTTTCACATTGTGCTGTGCAAACTGTCTGAGTGGCTCATTTACAGTACCAGCACTACGTCTTCCTGGCTGCTGACCTGTGTGACGGTGCAGCGAACGATGGCGGTGAAATGGCCGCACAAGATGAGGATGATGTGCTCCCTGAAAAGAACCTGGATTGTCGTAGCAGCTGTTGTGGCCTTTGGCTATACTCTCCATTTTCACTTTGTGTTTGGGATGGTGATGTCTGACAACAAGTGCACTTTCAGGTCTGATGGGTATACTAACTTTGTTATGGTCATCTGGTCGTGGGTCGACCTGACAGTGTTTACTCTGCTTCCGTTCTTGTGTCTTCTGATTTGTGACGTCACATTGTCCTTGACCTTGTTCAAGTCTACTTCCAACGCTTCTGTGACCATGCATGCCACTACAAGCAGCGGCTTATCACAAAGCAACAGCAAGCGTAAAAGAGTGGCCTCCAAGACGACAGTCATGATCCTCGCCTTGTCCTGCACTTTTGTCGTTCTGACCATGCCTGTGTGCATTTATCACATCTGGAATGATTATACATACAAAGATTCAATGCAAAGCACCAGGGTAATGAACATACAGTCACTAGCATTTGCTGTGACCATGCTTCTGTGGTACACGAACAGTGCCATCAATTTCCTTCTGTATTGTTTCACAGGGGACCAGTTCAGAGGAGAGTTTCTTAACATGGATCTGCTGTGATGCCCGTGTTCGCCCTGAGTCAACTATCAGTAATTCATCTTCCGGGTTTTCAAGTGGAAGGAAAGGCAAGCAGTTATGAGCGCCTCTTCAAAAAGTTCATGTTGCTTTTGGTTGGAAAGACTTTAACAGTGATCATGACATTCTGCGACCATGTCTTTCAAGAGTTCACTGATGTTCAACAGATGACTTGAAATCTTCAACGGACAAATACTTGAACACGGTTAATGTCAGGGTATCTATGGGAAGTGCTTCATTCTGAAATATACAAAGTATCTTCAGGGGTTCACCGTGCTCCCATTTGACCTGGTATCGTTGTGTTTGGTGAGAAACAAGTCAGACTTAGGGATACTATTGAGTGGTAAGACGGCAGGTGACAGACTGCAGCTTCTTTGTGATGAGGTGGGTGTGTGGGGGGTATGTATCAGGTGACTAGGAACTGCAGCATCTCTGTGATGAGATGGGGAGAGATATCAGGTGAACCAGGGTCTGCAACATCTCTGTAATGAGATGGGGAGATGTTTAGGTGACCATAGATTACAGAATCTCTGTGATGAGATGGGGGAGATGCATCACGAGCATCTCTGTGGTGAGATGGGGGAGATGCATCACGTGACCAGTTGCTGCAGCATCTCTGTGGGGAGATGGGGGGGGGGGGTGTTATATTCAGATCGCTAGGCATAACTGTATGTCTAATCTTCTTTCACACGGGATGGAATTAATTTCTCTCGGTCGAAAAGAAAATGACGTCTTCATGGTTCTAAAAAAAAGAAAAGTTACTTCTACCTGCAAATTTTAATGCACCGATTTACTTTTAGCGAGGTTTGGCAGTAAGGCATTAAAGCTACACAAATTGATTCAGATGTTTGGGTGTCTATAGATAGGTGGCGCTGCACGAGTAGCGACGCTGTGGTCGATTGTGTGCGAATTTGTTATCTTTTAGGGCTGTTGTGCTTTGTGTTGGATTTGGAACTGTGCACGATGATTTATAAAGTGTTCAAGATGAAAAGTGTAAACCCAGCAAGTTTGTGTGCTTTAATGACTGTGATATCTTTTCTGTTGATTTCCACCAGACATTTTATCAGCAAGTTTCAAGAAACAATCAAGTAAAGACAACCAGAAAGAAGACAGCAAATCAAGCAAGCGGAAGAGAGGACAGAGGGGGGGGGTGAGAAACAGACTGAAGAAACGGTACTTACACCCCCCTCCCGTCAATCGTTTTAGCCAACGTCCGATCGATCAGACCAGTTTCACAAAACAATAATTTTGATGAACTGCAAGCAAGCGTACGTCATTTAAAACGATTTAGAAATGCGAATGTGCTGTGTTTTTCTGAAACCTGGCTGAGCGAAGAAATAGCAGACGACATTTTAGCTTTGGACGGATTTGGTGTGCCACTGAGAATGGACAGAGACAAGCGCGTGACAGAGACAAGGGGGGGGGGGTGTGTATGTACGTGAGCGAGAAGTGGTGTAACAGTGAGAACGTTAAAGTGCGTCGTCAAGTGTGTACGCGTGACGTGGAACTTTTAGCAGTGTCACTGCGACCGAAATACCTGCCACGTGAGTTCGGACAGCTCTTCATGACTGTTGTTTACGTGCCACCATCCGCAAATACTGTACGTGCAGCTGCAGAAATCACGGACTCTGTTCACGCTCTGCAGGCCATGTCACCCGACGCACCGTGCTTTATCCTCGGAGATTTTAATGACTGTGACCTCAATTCAAGCCTGCCTTCTTTTAAAACAGTATGTGTCATGTTTTACACAAAAGGATAAAATACTTGATTTATGCTACTGTAATATACCATCTGCATACAAGTGTGTTCAGCTCCCCCCTGTTGGTCAGTCTGATCACAATGCCATTCATCTCTTGCCAGCTTACAGACCAAAAGTGAAAACACAACCTATCACTAAAAAGCAAGTGCAGTGTTGGACACAAGAAAGTGTTGATGAATTACAGGCTTGTTTTGAATGTACAGATTGGATTTTGTTTTTGAATTCTAGTTTTGACATTAACGAAGCCACCGATGTTATTTCCAGCTACATTTTCTTTCTGTGAACACATGATTGTACCTACTAAAACTATCAAAATATTTCCCAACAACAAACCTTGGGTTACAAAATCTCTGAAAATAACTCTAAATGAGAAAAAAAAAAAGAGCTTTCAATCAGGCAATAAAAGCGATCGTAAGGTTGTACAAAAGAAACTGCAAACGGAGATTGAAGAATCAAAGAGAGCTTACAAGAGAAAAGTTGAAAACATGTTCCAGAATGGAAATATGCGAGATGCATGGAAAGGAATAAAGGTTTTATCAGGTTCAGGTAAATGTTCAAACCAAAATATTAGTAACAAAAAAACAGCAAAAGAACAGAAGCAATTTGCAGAAAAGCTGAACGATTTTTTTTACTGTAGATTTGATGATAAAGATTTTAGTAAAGAATTAAGGAGTGAAGGAAGAACTCCAAAGCAATGTTAAAAACGATGTTGATGGAAGTGATTCTGTTGTGATTGAGGAAAAAATGATGTTCAGTTTTTTTTTCAAACGTTTAAATGTGAGAAAGGCAATGGGCCCTGATAATATCTGTGGAAAATTGTTGAAGGTGTGTGCTTCTCAGCTCTCCTATGTTTACAGTCGTTTGTTTACCTGGTCACTTAGAGAATGTATAATTCCTGTTTTTATGGAAAAATGCCACTGTATGTCCTGTTCCCAAAAAACGCAACCCAAGCTGTTTAAATGATTACCGACCAGTTGCCCTCACATCTGTTGCAATGAAATGTCTTGAAAGAATTGTCCTCAGTTATGTTTTAAAAGATACTACACAGTACCAAGACCCGTTTCAGTTCGCATACCAACAGAACAGATCAACAGATGATGCCACACTCACACTTCTCCATCATGCTTTTTCACACACCGAAAAACCTGCCTCCTTTGTACGCATTCTCTTTATTGATTTCTCATCAGCATTCAACACCATACAACCACATCTGATGGCAAAGAAACTCATTAACATAAATGGGTAACAAGCTCATTCTTTGGATAATTGATGATTTCTTACACAGAGGACACAGTCTGTTCGATATCAAAGTGTTGTTTCGTCTTCCAGAGTCATTTCAACTGGCGCACCCCAGGGTACTGTTTTCACCAGTGCTTTTTACTCTGTACACAAATGATTGTTCAGGAAGTGATTCAACTTTGTACATTAAATATTCAGAGATGACTCAGCACTTGTAGATCTTTCCAACTCTGATTCTGTTTACTTCAAGGAGGTTCAAAGATTTGTTGACTGGTGCGATCATAACTATCTTGATCTGAATGTAAAAAAAAACGAAAGAAATGTTGATTGATTTTAGAAAGAATCCAAAAGCTGTACCACCACTTTTTATCAAAGGTGCTGAAGTAGAACGTGTTGAATCATACAAATATTTAGGAACTTTTATAGATAATAAGCTGAATTTTAAATCCCATGTTGAGTATGTCCACAAAAAATGTCAAACCAGATTATATTGTCTTCGCAAGCTGCGATCATTTCATGTGAATACTGACATTCTTCGGACATTTTATTCATGCTTCTTGGAATCTGTTCTAACTTTCTCATTTATGTGTTGGTATGGTGGGTTGACTGTGAAGAGCAGAAATGTGCTTGAGAAAGTGGTGAACGTGGGTGGGAGGAAAAATCGTTGGTGAGAGACAAAAAAAAAAGTCTGAGTGAGCTATATAGGTGCCGTGTTAGTTGTAAAGCGAAGAAGATTACGTGTGACCAGACCCACGTCCTTGCAAATCAGTATGACCTTCTTCAGTCAGGACGAAGATATCGATCGGTTAAATGCTGGGTAATGTGGCTAAATTATTGTTTATTTGCTGTGAATGTGTGTGACCACAAATTAATTTCTCAAATTGAGATAATAAAGTTTACTTGACTTGAACCAAAACACCAAGCAGATTAATGGAAAGTCCGTAGCGTTCGCTGTAGTCATGCTTTTGTGCCACGCGAACAGCGCTGTCAATTTTCTACTTCATTGTTTCTGTCCCCTTCCTCACCATCCCTATCCTCAGTGCCCTGATCAGCTGTCTGTCCCCTTCCTCACCATCCCTATCCTCAGTGCCCTGATCAGCTGTCTGTCTCCTTCCTCACCATCCCTATCCTCAGTGCCCTGATCAGCTGTCTCCTTCCTCACCATCCCTATCCTCAGTGCCCTGATCAGCTGTCTGTCTCCTTCCTCACCATCCCTATCCTCAGTGCCCTGATCAGCTGTCTGTCTCCTTCCTCACCATCCCTATCCTCAGTGCCCTGATCAGCTGTCTGTCCCCTTCCTCACCATCCCTATCCTCAGTGCCCTGATCAGCTGTCTCCTTCCTCACCATCCCTATCCTCAGTGCCCTGATCAGCTGTCTGTCTCCTTCCTCACCATCCCTATCCTCAGTGCCCTGATCAGCTGTCTCCTTCCTCACCATCCCTATCCTCAGTGCCCTGATCAGCTGTCTGTCCCTTCCTCACCATCCCTATCCTCAGTGCCCTGATCAGCTGTCTCCTTCCTCACCATCCCTATCCTCAGTGCCCTGATCAGCTGTCTGTCTCCCTTCCTCACCATCCCTATCCTCAGTGCCCTGATCAGCTGTCTCCTTCCTCACCATCCCTATCCTCAGTGCCCTGATCAGCTGTCTCCTTCCTCACCATCCATATCCTCAGTGCCCTAATCACTTGGATCTGACTCCTTGCAGACTATTCCAGCACTCAGTGCTGTCTCTAGGTATCCTCTCCACGTTATATATTACCGACTTCCCGTTTGCCTCACCTGAGAATAATTACCTCCTGTTTTATGCTGCCACAGTTTTAAATCATAAACCAATTGAAATGTCCAGTTATGAATGGTCACGGATTTTACCGAAAAACAAAGTCAAATATGGCTCTGTAGAATGACATTCAAGTCAAATAAGTTCTGCAGGATGACAATCTTTACACACACACACACACACACACACACACACACACACACACACACACACACACACACACACACGCACGCACGCACGCACGCACGCACACATCTTTTGGCCTGAATTCTTTTTGGAAACGGTAGTCGCCATTTACCGAAAACCTTAACCAATGTTCAACATTTACAATGCGCTCCCCACGATCCATGCATTATCCTCTATACTGTATCATTTACAGCCTGAGGAGAATAGTAAATCTGGGAGTTACAAAGACAAGGGAATCCTCCAGTCTTCTGACAGCTCAAACTCAGTCACCCACACTGTTGGAATTCTCTTCCAAACAGCCAGAAACCGAATATCTGGTCGATGCTTTAGACGGAAGCTTACCACCCGACAGAATATTCGGTCTGTGGCACAAGGCGGGAGCTTTCTGATCTGTGTGATGCGAAGACTGCAGTGTGCGAACAGTTCCTGGGCATTTCCTCGATGTGTTTCTTACGAATTCTGATCTAAGAGACTGACCAGCATGAAACTTCTCTAAGCCCAACCCAGCAAGAGTTTAGTTCTTGTGCGTGTAAGTGCTGGAGAGTTACAGTGCCTTGGGATGCGGTACAATGTAAAACCGTGCACTATCAGAGGTAAGTAGCGTTATAACAAAAGAATGCAAAATACAGTTGGCAGTACAATATATTTAAAAGGTTAGTAGCGTCATAAAGTGAAGGGCGTGTGCTATAGAACTACAGATATTATACAATGTAATACGATATCAGACCTTTACCGTCACACAATATGGGCATTAGCACGATGGAATCAGCGGAGTTCAAAATCAACACATACACAAGGAAAGTGTCCACCGGCCTCACTGACGTTGTGTTCTACTGCCACCAAGCAAAGCTGAAGCTAGCCCTGAAATTCATACTAAACGAGTAGACAGTCGGCAAAGCAAGGGAACTGACTATGCTTGAGGACTCCGGAGATAAGGTTCAGAGATCCATCCTGCCCGAACTATGGACCGGCAGAACATGGAAAATTAAGGAGGCGGTGGACATGGCAAAGGAAACCTTAAGATCAGGGAAATAACAGAAGATGTCCTGAATTTATGCAAAGCCGCACTTATCCTTGGAAAGTACACACGAAGGCACAACCAAGTGCTTGAAGAGATCTCACATGCGGTTGGCACCGCCAGCGGAAACACTACGTCACCAGAAGCCCCCAGCACCGACGCTCTACACGCAGGAGTTCACATACCTTGGTCTGAAACAGCTTTGAATCAGGGCATGTAGGCGGGGTTTACTGGATGGAGTGGATGATTGCGGGTGCAAGATGACCGTCCAGAATAGAAAAAAAAAAACATTCATTACAAAGAGAGGCATGAGACCAGATATTATACTCACCTGGGTTTTCAAGGCAATTGATTCTAATTGAAGTCACAGTGCCATATAAAAGCAGAATGGAGTAAGTTTACATCTACAAGTCTGAGAATTGTGCCCCTCAATCCAACAGCTGGAAGGAATCAGGCCCACAAACCAAAGTGTTTGCCATAAAAGCTGGAGCAAGGGGATTTGTGGGCGCATCAGACCAGTGCTCTAAAGCCATGGGAAAGGCGATTAAAAGGAGTTCCAGCCGGATCTGGACAAGGAAAACAAAAGTGAACTCCACATGGCTTAGATTTTCAGACTTGATGCAAGCACTCTATAGCATGTAGATAGCATATCCATCTAAAAGACAACGCCTTGATACGTCCTCCCATCCAGAAGTTGCTGGTTTGAATCCTGAAAAAGACAAAATAAATATAACAGCACAAGATTATTTTTAGGAGTTTATAGTCTGGATGTGGCCCTGTCCCCTTAAAGTATAAGGAGTTCAGGGCCAGAACATTGCTTGAGGGGGGTGGGGGGTGGGTTACTTCACTGGAGACCGTCTGCTGTCAAGCTGAACCTAAAGTTTCTTCCTCTCAACGCAAAGCAGTGCACTGTCAGGAATAATTAACATAGTGAGGAGCATGCAAGAGACAACCAGTAATGTACTATAATGTATCTAAGGCCTGCACAATGCAACCACAGTGTTACTGTGTAATTCAATGATCACGAATGAGTAGCATCAAAGATAAAGGCATATATGTACACAACCGGCAATAAAATACAATGCAATACAACACAATACAATACAGTGCAGTACAATAATTTAGTGTATCGTGTGGTATCCTGTTGCAATATAATTGCATCGTAATACAACTCAGTAACCGGGATGAATAGCATGTTGGATAAAAGACATGGCGGAGAACAGGCGGGAGCCGTGGATCAAGGGCAGGATACCTTTACAGTGCCGTGTGCATTGATCACATCTGAATATGGATTGCATTCCTGAACGATTCGTGTTCATAAGCGTTTAGTTAAATCTAAAACATCAAGAAAATGACGTTAAACTGATTTTGTTTGAGAGTGGGACACCCCATAGTGAATAGGACCAGCCTGAGATTCAAATCTGATGGCAATGTCAGGGCATAACTATATACAACATTGCAGTCCTTTCTCTTTCTTGTACATCATGTACATAATCACAGCTGACCAGAACAGTTGATTACACCATGGTCAGTTGTGCTTATGATTGCTGCGACAGCGAGTTGTAAAAAGTAACACCATCTCCAACCTATTTTTCACAATATAGAATACAAAAAACTTTTCCAGGTGTTCCTTCATAGGCGTTAAATGAGTGCATGTTATTCTTTTAATCCTCTATTGTTTTCAGATGCACCAAGAGAATTTTTTATTATCTTAGTACATTTCATTTCATATTTTCTACATTTCAAAAAGGCTTTTTTCTGATTGTGTGTGTGTGTGTGTGTGTGTGTGTGTGTGTGTGTGTGTGTGTGTGTGTGTGTGTGTGTGTGTGTGCGTGCGTGTGTGCGTGCGTGCGTGCGTGCGTGCGTGCGTGCGTGTGTGTGTGTGTGTGTGTGTGTGTGTGTGTGTGTGTGTACAAATATCTCATTTGTAGGTTGTGCAATTTTTACATGCATCAAAGTCTTTATTTCTATCCAGAGTGACCTGCCAAAGTTTTGCCATTCTTTCTTATAGTTTGGTTCGCATTCTTCCATGCGGTCGTGAATTCACCTCTTGTGAATTTTCGATCTTTTTTTCAGATTCAAGCCTTCTCTGTCCACCCAGTAGTAAATGGGTACTTGATTCAGTTCAGGAAAGGTCAAAGGCGGTGGGAGGAGAAGGATGCTCTCCGCCTTCCATCATACCGTGCCTAAGTATTCCCTCTTTTTTTTTTTTTCCTGTGAACTCGTGCACTTGTACGACGTCACTTCTTCTGTCGAATTGCTTCGGTTCATCGTGTACTTGCACGAAATTTTATACAGTTTCAGCATGGTATTCTTAGGCTTAGAAATGCCAATCATTTAATCATAAACCATTTGAAGAGGAAGAAAGAAGTTGCTTCCATTCGTGAATGTTCTGTCTACAAATGGTTCACAATCAACCAATCGAACGTACTGTCAAAATATCTTGAATAAGAGAGAGAGAGAGAGAGAGAGAGAGAGAGAGAGAGAGAGAGAGAGAGACAGACAGACAGACAGACAGACAGACAGACAGACACAGAGACAAACAGACAGAGAGACAAACAGACAGAGAGATCAGAACTCAGAACTGAAACACAAAACTTCATTTTACTGGACGAAAATATTTGCTTATAACCCATTTTTAGTCTACCCTTGATCCTTGATTGCAATAAAACTAATGGACATACAAACAAATTATTAGGGAAGGAGAGACAGACAGACAGAGAAAACAGGCAGAGAGCTGAACAGGGAGAGACTAATAATAGAGGAGGGTGGAAGAGAGGGGTGCGGGGGTAATACTAAGCCGTTTCTTCCAACTGATCTTTGCACATTACCCTTCGATATTCCAACACTCCATCTCCTGTCATAAAGATTTTTGTTGTTGTTGTTGTTGTTGTTGTTGTTTATGATTCTGTAAAAAAAAAAAGTGTTACATATGGCAAATATAAAAGAGCAAAATGAAAAGTACAATATAATGTGCATGTTGTTTGGTAAACCTTAGTCCACACAGACATGCTAGGCATTTCACTGGATTTAACATAAGAGAGAGGATGATATCTATGAGAACCTAAACCATAGAAACAACCCAAGACCCCCAACGTGAAAGGTAAACCAAGGCCCCAACAGTTCATCACATGTGTGAGGACCTATAGGTTGTTAATCCTTATTCTGCGAACCACTCTTCTTTAGTGACCCCAAAGGGCGACAATCTATCCAACAAGGTTGATTTCCTATGCTGGAAGTGCTGGTCACACGCCACAATAAGGATTTGGCACAAAGTCACTATATAATTCATGTAGATGTTCTGAGGCCTAGCGTAAATTAGAGCCAACGTTTCATATCAAACTGATTATTGATGCAAAGAACAGCCACCTACCAATCATTTAACCCATTTGGGGGGATTTCCAGCTATGACATCATTCACAGTCTTCTAACACGTTCCTCTCACGTTCCAGGCCTCTGTACTCACCCATGACTATCACTGCGCCAGCTGGTTACCCCAAATTAATCCCATGCTCTTCCTTTTAATCTATCTACTTGGAACAATCTGGCTTGTCCCTTGGTGGCCATATGAAAGAAAACGAGGAGAATCAACTTTTAGACACTATAGAAAATCTCAAAAAAATGTAACTGTCAGTCTATACATATTCGACTCTTTAAGCGGGACATTGGCGCATGATTTTTGGTGTGCAGCCCGTACATTAGCCATCTGTCCCTGCCCTACAGAAATGATGGCCTTATGACAAAGTCCAATCATTTTGAAAAGCAAAGAAATGGTTCGCAGGGCATCCTGACACTAACACGGTACTCACAACACCCTTGTAGACACCCGTTGTTTGCTCCTCAACAGGGCGGAACAGCCCACTTTCACTCTTTGGCAGTGCAGCATCAAAATCAGCGTGACTGTTGAAGCACTTACTGCACAGTTCTGGCCAACATTGTTAGAACATGGTGTGGTCATGGTGGCTGAAACGTGGAAAAATTGTATGTAGAATGATGTGCTGCATACTCTTTTTCATGATGTTAATTTCAACATACCCCTCTAAAAAGTGACTTTTTGGATGTGCCAGTCAAATTTCACCACTGAAAACTCCCACTGTTACCCTCTAACGTACACCAAAAAAGCAGGAAAACGGAGTTTGAACACTTTTGTACCACATTTCATGCCAAGATTTACTTTACAGGAAGTTGTGGCCTTTTGATACCAGAGTTAATGCACTGAAAATGAGAGTTAGTTGTCTCCCTTTGACCATTCACATCAACAATGTGGTAACATAGTCAGAATCTTAGTATCATGTATGTTTCAAGAGGAGATCTATAAAATTCACCAAGTGAACATCCTCATTTGTGCTTACGGTTTCTGTCATGAAGCTGGATGCCCTTCTTTCTACTGCAATTTTTCTGGAATATTTTTCTTCACACACCCCTTCAAAACATCACTTTTGTGACATTGATATCAACAGGTACTCTCTTCCCAACATTGACTGCTTCCTGTGGATTGCCGGTGCCGGATCTGCGGCGGGACTGACCGTGCTGTGGCTGGGGACGGGGGTTCGAAATGAGCGGCGTGGGTGCAATGCCACTGAAGTGGCAGAGAAGATGGGACAGCAAAAAAAAAGAAAAAGAAAAAAAAACGAAAAGCAACAAAAAAAATGTATTCCCAGCATGATGTACACACACAATCACAAACACAAAGACATGCACACAAAGGCTTGGAAGGAGGGATGGGAAGATGCAGGGATGGAGGGGGAGTGGTAAGGAGGGCGGGAGGAGGGGGGTCCTGATTTACATATACCACACCCATCTCAGCAGTATGTAATATATGAGCAGTAAAATTAGTGGGAAAAAGTGGATAAACTGAACAAACAGGACATGCGAATGAAACTAGTGGACCTTGATTTTAAAAAAAAAAATTCTATGCTTTTAGTTTCTGTCAAAAACAAAAGGACGGGAAGAACAGGACAATAAAGACAGAAAATTGAACAGATGGAGACAGACTGTGATGATAGGCCAAAAAATGCTTTTGAAATGAAAAAAACATTGTTTGTAAAAGCTTGGCTTCTCCCAAACAGCCCACTTGTCTTATTATAGGGTTTGTAACTCAAAACTTCTCATCTTTGGCCAAAATAATTCATTTAAAAAATGCTTGAGGACATTTGCAAATCATTTACAGGCCTCACACCACATTTAATATGCCACAAATCACCATATAATCCATGTCAGCGTTTTGAGGCCTAGCGTACATTTGAGCCAGTATTTCAAATCAAACTGACAACTGGGGCAAAAGAACAACCACCCACCAGTCATTTCACCTGTCTTTGGGGATTTCCACAAATGACATCATTCACAATCTTCAAATTAATGACCTTCCCCATGGCTCCCCTCACACTTCAGGTCTCTGCACGCACCCGTGACCCTGTCTTTGCACCAGGTACTTTCCCCAAATTAGACCCATTTTCTTCATTCATTTTGATCTGTCCGCTTGGAACAACGTGGTTTTTCCCTTGATGGCCTTGATGGGGAGAATCAACTTTCAGACACAATGAAAATTCTCAAAACAATCTAATTGTGTTAGTCTATATATACTCGACTCTTTAAGAGTTCAACAAAATTAGCGCCTGCACCAGCTTACACAGGGACAGCGTCAACAAAATCCAGTGGCCCGTTTGCCATCCGTCAAACAATTTCCGGAAAGCGTTTTGCTCGTGGACTTGGGCTGTTTTCTACCGGACGTCCCTAAGAATGTGTTATCCCTGAGCACGGTGCTTCGTGGCTGAAGAGGTCAGCAGGTTTGATCATTCTGCAGAACCCTGAACACCTCTCCTGAAACGTGCTTGCTGTGGCATAATGCCAAAGCACAGTGCAGCATGTGCAAAGTTGGTGTGTACTTCCGATGTAATCTAACTCTACATAAGACACAGTGATACATGTCCTGAACAAAATCATAGCACAAGAAGAACATGGCCAAATACAGCGAAACAGAAACTTTTTTTTTTTTTGCTTAATTGTTCATTATTTGTCAGTTTTCTTTTCATTTCTTTTTTTTTTTTTTGGGGGGGGGGGGGGGGGGGGGGGGGGGGGGGGGTGGGGGGGGGTGCGTGGGGGGGGGGCAATAAGTATGTCTTCGCTTACTGCTCTAAGTTCTTGTTTACCGAGTTAGTTTGGTTTGGTGAAACACAAAGCTTACGCATGACAACTTTTCGATCTTTAATATTGTAAAGTTAGAAACCCTTATCCTCTCACCTCCATGATTTCATATATGGTATCATTTTATCTTACCTTCGAAGTGAACATCTTTCTTACACAATGTTTCATGCTTTCTATCTAATATGTTAATTGTAATGCTGAAATAAAGCAATTTGTAACCTTAATTTTAAAAAGTGGTTTGACATGAGTCATAACTGGTAAATTTTCCACCGTAACTGGTTTGAATTATTCGTGGAGGACTGAGCAAAGAAAATCACACTCAATGGGGTCTATTACATTGAGTGTTTAAAAAAAAAAAAGAAATAAGGGATGTGACCGCAAACCTCAGCAGAACTAGCGTTAGCTGAATACATCATGTTCAGTTTGAAGGCCAACAGAGCAGGGTAACGGCGTGGCCAGTCCTCTGTAAAGCAGCGGCCAGTATACTTGGGCGCAGAGTGTCATTCTCCAACGTGAAGTCTGGAGATCATGGATTCTCCAGCGTGAAGTCTGAAAATTATGGTGCTAGATGCACTCATACTTTGGTTAGGATAATCTTGGCTTCTTCATGGAAGTAGCAATAATCTCTAAGAAGTTTATTAAAAGTGCAACAGGATCATCTCTGCTCAATCTGTTTAGCGAGTAGTTCCTAGGAGGAAGTTTCTTTTCTAAGGAAACTGTGTGTCCATTCAAATAGCCCGAGAAACAGAACAGTGTAAGTGACAGTAGTCCATTCTGATCCTGCGTTGGCCGGCACAGTCATTCTGTTTCGAAAAAAAAAATCTCCGGGCAATTTCAAAAGGGAGTCAGAAAGAATGACAAGCATGATTCTGCCAGTGGCGGATTTGAAGTATCAGCTCACAGTAGCGTGGAACAAGGTGCCCATTTTGGTGTTTTCAGTATCTCTACCTTGACAGCTAGTGAGTAGGAAAGGCTACCTGACTAAGTTTTAAAGAACCGTCACTTTTTTTCCGGGCCTATTTGCCGTTTGAAGATTTCAGATATAAATTTGAATGCCAGTGTATTTTCGAAGATGTGTTCGGAAGGTGGTAAAATATTGTTTCAAGTTTTTCTTTCATCTAAATCTAAATGCAGTTATTTTCTTTTTAAAGTATTTTCAACACTGTTTGCCTTTCCTTTCCCTAGAAAACCTGGAACTGGTAGATGAATTGGGGTTAACCTTGGCACCACAGCATATCCATCTCAAGAACTCTTGCCTAAACTTTGTCCCCGTGAAACAATACACAGAAAAATTGACGGCGCTGTTGGTGTACCACAGGAGCGTGGTCACAGCAGTTTCTGTATACTTTCTATCTTTTAAATCAGTTGCGGAAGCAGATGTGTAGTAATCCCTAATAAGATAAACACACACTGGCATGGTCAGAAGCAGAAATGTACAGGACAGAGCCAGAATCATGATTGTCGTCCTGGAAGCCGTTCTTCTACGACTGTCGTTGATGTGTGATGAGTTGCTACTTGTGGCGGAGCTCATGGTCATGGCAGTGCTGGAAGCGGCCTTAAACAAGGTCAAGGACAAAATAATGTCACAAATCAGAAGACAGAGTGACGGAAGCAAACTGAACACTGTGAGGTCAACCCACGACCAGATATGCATGACAAAGTCCTCGTACCAAAAAGATATGAAAGTGCACTCGTTGTCATCAGACATCACCCTCCCAAACACAAAGTGAAAATGTAGAATACAGCCGAAGGTCACAACAGCGGCTATGACAATCCAGGTTCTTTTCGGGGAGCACATCATCCTCATCTTGTGCGGCCATTTCACTGCCATCGTTCGCTGGATTGTCACAGAGGTCAGGAGCCAGGAAGACGAAGTGCTGCTAGCATACAAAAGCCACCAAGACAGCTTACACGTCGCAATGTTTAAATCGATTATATCAACATTCAAAAGGTAAAAGAGCCACGCTTGTAACAAGCCAACGTACAACAAAGTAAAATCAGACACGGCAAGGGCCATAAGAAACAAATGTTGTGAAGAGTTGTTGTCCTTGACACGACGCATCACAAAAATGGTGGCAATGTTTCCAAAGCCACCAAGCAACAGCAGACACGGTGACCATATTCTCCATAAATAAATGGCGATTTGCTCCTCTCTGGGGAAAGGCACTGAGTGCCCACTGTGTAGAGGTGGTTATCTTCTGGATTTCAGAATAGCTGTCTGTAGAGTGGTTCATCTTTTTCATGGTGCTGTCTTCCCTTTGACTGCTCGTTTTGCTGCCAAACCAAGAATAATTGATTCGAATGTGACATTTAAAATCAAAGCAAATATTAAAACGTACACTCAAACAGCTTTCGGTCAGATTTCTCGTTTTCAGTGTTTTCTGGTACGTCATGACTCACTAAAAAACGTAAATTGCAACATTTGATTCTGTCTTACACTCTCTGAGCTTTGACTGCTTTTCGTTGTAGTAGAAACTAAATTACAAGGGGAGAAAAACTCGACAAATGATTTGATAAATCCCTGTAGATCTTAGGATGGGAATAGGAACATTGGAAAATAATCTTTTGAGGTTTTTTGTTTTGTTTTGTTTTGTTTTGTTTCATTATCCTTCTTCCTTTACACTGTCTAACAAAGCCCACGACCTGTCTCCTCTCATGTCTCCAACGGATTTGCAGTCTGCACGGAGAAAGTCTTACATTGTTTCCAAGCTCTGGCAGACCTATCCACCATCTCCAGCATCAAGCTGACAGGCTCTGCCAGGCTGGCAAACCCTCTGCCGTTTGTTTGATCTCCGATGAAAACTGTCTGAATGTGTTGCAGGAACTGTTTCGGCCAGATCGCGTTGGTTTTCTGACTAGGGTTGTTTTGTTGCTAAATGCTTTTTTTACAAGTCTGTGGGAAAAGCATGTCATTTAATGAGACCTAAACAGACTATCGAGAGAGTGAGAGAGAGAGAGAGAGAGAGAGAAGAGAGAGAGAGAAAGAGAGAGAGAGAGAGGGGGTGTGTGTGTGTGTGTGTGTGTGTGTGTGTGTGTGTGTGTGTGTGTGTGTGTGTGTGTGAGAAACAATTAAGTAGTGGGGAAAACCAAGTGCAATTCCTCCGTCCGTCATTACTTTGATGACCTGGCAAATATTCAAAAGAAACGGGAAAAGCAGGGGAAGGGTGGAGAAAGAAAATGGGAATGAAAATGAAGGAAAGGGATTTGAAATATAAATGCTTCACTAGCAGCATATGGGGACCATTGTAATCCATCTTGACGACAGAATCGTTTATATCACCTGCTCCGAGCCCTTTCGTCCACACACACACACACACACAC
>JADBJO010011815.1:55000-62142 GCA_016801955.1 Conus betulinus
TCCCTATCCTCAGTGCCCTGATCAGCTGTCTGTTTCCCTTCCTCACCATCCCTATTCTCAGTGCCCTGACCAGCTGTCTCCTTCCTCACCATCCCTATCCTCAGTGCCCTGATCAGCTGTCTCCTTCCTCACCATCCCTATCCTCAGTGCCCTGATCAGCTGTCTGTCTCCTTCCTCACCATCCCTATCCTCAGTGCCCTGATCAGCTGTCCCCTTCCTCACCATCCCTATCCTCAGTGCCCTGATCAGCTGTCTGTCTCCTTCCTCACCATCCCTATCCTCAGTGCCCTGATCAGCTGTCTGTCCTCTTCCTCACCATCCCTATCCTCAGTGCCCTGATCAGCTGTCTGTCCCCTTCCTCACCATCCCTATTCTCAGTGCCCTGACCAGCTGTCTCCTTCCTCACCATCCCTATCCTCAGTGCCCTGACCAGCTGTCTCCTTCCTCACCATCCCTATCCTCAGTGCCCTGATCAGCTGTCTGTCCCCTTCCTCACCATCCCTATTCTCAGTGCCCTGACCAGCTGTCTCCTTCCTCACCATCCCTATCCTCAGTGCCCTGACCAGCTGTCTCCTTCCTCACCCATCCCTATCCTCAGTGCCCTGATCAGCTGTCTGTCCCCTTCCTCACCATCCCTATCCTCAGTGCCCTGATCAGCTGTCTCCTTCCTCACCATCCCTATCCTCAGTGCCCTGATCAGCTGTCTCCTTCTTCCTCACCATCCCTATCCTCAGTGCCCTGATCAGCTGTCTGTCCCCTTCCTCACCATCCCTATCCTCAGTGCCCTGATCAGCTGTCTGTCTCCTTCCTCACCATCCCTATCCTCAGTGCCCTGATCAGCTGTCTCCTTCCTCACCATCCCTATCCTCAGTGCCCTGATCAGCTGTCTGTCCCCTTCCTCACCATCCCTATCCTCAGTGCCCTGATCAGCTGTCTCCTTCCTCACCATCCCTATCCTCAGTGCCCTGATCAGCTGTCTGTCTCCTTCCTCACCATCCCTATCCTCAGTGCCCTGATCAGCTGTCTGTCTCCTTCCTCGTCGTGAGTCATCAGAAATTGACAGTAATAATCTTTTTGGTCATTTTGTTAATTAGAGGAGCCAGCCTGCTTTACAGTTAGCTCTCTTTATTTTTTTTTTTTTTAGTTTGAGTAACTGTTCTTTATGTTCGTGCAACCGGAGTGAGAAGTGTAAACTGGTCACACACCCCTACTGCGCTTTAAGATTTTTCAGGTTCAGTTTGATGAGTGTTACCGTTGGAGCTGCTTTGGTCGTACCTAACCTCTCAACGGGGTCAGATGAGAAGATAAACCAAGTCTAGCCATCGATAAACCAAGTCTAGCCATTGATAAACCATGTGTAATGGATTTCAGAATTCTTCGCGTTTGTTTTTCAAGCTCAATCTTTATTGTCCAAATAATATTGCAAATTTCATAAACAAAGATGAGAAAAGGTATTGTAAAAAAAAAAAAAAAAAAAACTCTTTGGTGTCGTATGCCGACCTCTCTATGTATCGTGATTATCTAAACTGGTTAAGTTTGGATGAGAAAGAAGTGAAATTAAACCGAAGAAGATTGAGAACTCTGATTAGATCTGCCTGCTTGCAGACCTGGGTTTTACCCCCTTTTAATTGTCTGCGGGGATAAATCTGGTCGACGCCAAGCCAGGCGCAGGTCGACATTATGTGGATCAGCTGACTGAGAAGAAGAAGAAGAAGAAGAAGAAGATATCGATCTGGAGCTAGAAATGTCGACCACCCACATGCCGGATTGAGCTCTTTTGGACTCCTTTCCATGTAAAGGGAAGTAATCTGTTAATGACATATCATCTAGCCTTAATTCTGGCCGGCTTTATACAAGGACTGTGATTGCCAGCCGCTACGGATATTCTTGGATGAAATCATGCAGATGGCACACGCAGCTCAGCCTTGTATTTAAAGAATATACTTGTTTTCATTGTGGAACAACTGTGGAAAGCAGGCTCCATTATTTTCTTTTTTCTATGAAGAACCGGCGTGCTTGGTGATGCATACGTTGTTCTGGTAATGTCACGCCTAATAAACATCGTTAAATGTACACCGTTTTTTGTATTAGTTGCGTAGCAGATAAAGCCTCTTAATTGTATAACACTTTTAGTGTTGTTATAGCATCTTTATTTGCGCACAGTGACTCTGAGTGCCCGGGGGGCCTTGGTGAGCAGCAGAACAAAGCGTATCATCGGTGCTGCTTCAATCTCTCTCTCTCTCTCTCTCTCTCTCTCTCTCTCTCTCTCTCTCTCTCTCTCTCTCTCTCTCTCTCTCTCTCCACATTCCCCATAATGCTAAATCCTCCTCTCATGTAGAGCTAAGCTTGTGTGTGTGTGTGTGTGTGTGTGTGTGTTGTGTGTGTGTGTGTGTGTGTGTGTGTGTGTGTGTGTGTGTGTGTGTGTGTGTGTGTGTGTGTGTGTGAGTGTGTGTATGTGTGTGTGCGCGCGCGCGCGTTGTCTGTCCGTCTGTCTGTCTGTCTGTCTGTCTGTCTGTCTGTCTCTGTCCATGTGCATCCCTGAATTTTTGGAGATTGTATTCATCATTTTTTCTATCCATGAATCTTGAATAGTGAGTGCGATGAGAGAGAGAGAGAGAGAGAGAGAGAGAGAGAGAGAGAGAGAGAGAGAGAGAGAGAGAGAGAGAGAGAGAGAGAGAGAGAGATCTGGTCACGATGGCAGTAACAGTCACAGTGTAAATTCTGTCGATCGTCGAACCTTTCAGATTAAAGCAGATATTACATTCAGGAAAAAAAAAAGGTTTTGTTTCTACGGAACTAGGCTTGTAAGATGATACAATTTTTCCTTCATTCGATTTTTCTACTCCTTTGAAAGCATGTTAGCCATGTTCTGTTGGAGTGTGTGTTTGAATAGGGAGTGATAAAAGCAGTGATGTCTGGATACTTAAGCCGATGTTTCGCATCCACTTTCCGTTCCATTCCTGCATTCCCCCCTGGAGGCTACATACCTCAAAGAGTGGTTGAGAAGGAAAAAGGGTAAACCCTGGAGCTATGGAGACATCTTGTCCACGGCAATCCCCCAGTCTTCCTGCAGAGCCAGCACGTCAGTCACCCACCCTGCTGGGCTCCTCTTCAAAACAGCCAGCAGTGTGAGAGTAGGGACAGGGCACTCCAGACTCAAACACCACATGTTCATAAGATTCGTCATTGGCGAGTTTTCAGGGCGCCCATGCGGTACAGCCCCAATGACTGTGGAACTCTTCCTGCAGGACTGTCCCACACATGAAAAACTAAGAGCAGAGACCTGGCCTGCTGATACATCGACGAGGGAGAAGCTCTGTGGATCTCTGGAGGGCCTCTGTCGTACAGCAGCCTTCGTCAGTGCCTGTGAGGTTCCTGTCTGAGTGTACGCAGAAAAAAGGAGGAAAAACAGCCACAGACCAATGTTTTGGTCGTGGTAAGTAGATGTGAACGTTTTTACAATCAAATGTTTGGTTTGTGGCATAGGACCTGACTAATCTGCTGTCAGTTGGATTTGGAGACTGTATTTTTCAAACATTTACAGCGAGGATCAGGATTTATTACGGACCTCCAATTTGCTCCCTAAGCTGTCAGATAAACGGACGTTGTACGTTGTATATTTAAAAGACTTCAGAAAGGAAAGCGTCAATTTGTCTATGAGAACTAACCGGACACAATTTGTATTTGTATTAGAAAACTTTAAAGTGGTCGTGACCATACCCGTCCCTGCCATTTGATCGGTGCTTAATTCCAATAGCTTGTTGGATACAGAGAAAGGAAGTGGAAGCAGTGAGGGATATATCTTTTGTTGTTTTCTCTCGAGAGGAGGGACGGTAGTAGGGACGGGGGGAGGGGAGGGGGCTTGCATGTTTGGACACCAGTGATGCTTCATCCATTAAATGGATCGGTCTATTTAGTCCGTTCAGTGAGTGAGTATTGTGAGTGTGTGCGTGTGCATGTGCGTGTGCGTGCGTGCGTGCGTGCGTGGGTGCGTGTGTGTGTGTGTGTGTGTGTGTGTGTGTGTGTGTGTGTGTGTGTGTGTGTGTGTGTGTGTGTGTGTGTGTGTGTGTGTGTGTGTGTGTGTGTGCACGCACGCGAGCGCGTGTGTGTGTTATTCATTATCTCTGGTGTCATTCTGTTTATTTGCACTCATCATCATCATCATATACGTGAGTTTGTTTCCGCAGCTGGGAGAGAGCGTGGACCCTCTGGCAAGAACCTTGTTTTGAAAACAGCAATCTGTTTTGATGTAACGCTAGCGAGTAATGTTTTTCTCCTGTTTTGGGCCTCCTGTACACATGTATCCTCTGCTACTAGCCCACGTCAGCGCCTCATTCATACATATTCCCCATTCTGGCCTCTGGCTTTAAGATTATCTCTTCACCTGTGTATGCTCTTCGGTTGGCTGGCTGCTGTTTCTGTCTGAGCCAGTATGCAAAATCTCTGCTCAGCCAAATGTAATAAAACTTGGTAGACATATGGCTTATGGCACAGAAAAGAACGATTGAATTTTGGGGTGGATCTGTAACGCGAATAAGGATCAGATAGCCGGTCTTTGGAAGTTTTGTAGATTCTTTTCTTTTTCTTTTTTTTAGGAAGGGGGCGGAAGGGGGGGGGGGTGTAAGACGGCCAGATGTGCTGATGAGCGATAACGCTCGCTGCTAACAAATGCGACATTTTTCTTTTAAAAAATCCTAATCTTACCGTAAGAGTGAATCCAAAATTTGTTCGAGCATTGCAAAGGTATGCGCTGTCCGACTGTCCTAGCTAGATTTAAATGACGTGATTTGTTCCGTCCGTCTCATGAATCTCCATTTGTCCCCCTTGGTGAACCTGTCTTTGTTTCCCTCCTGAAAGTGTCCCATCAGGTTTATCGTCACAGGCATTGCTGGAAGTCTTGTCTGCAAGGAGTACATCACAGGCATTGCTGGAAGTCTTGTCTGCAAGGAGTACATCACAGGCATTGCTGGAAGTCTTGTCTGCAAGGAGTACATCACAGGCATTTCTGGAAGTCTTGTCTGCAAGGAGTACATCACAGGCATTGCTGGAAGTCTTGTCTGCAAGGAGTCACTGAGGTGCCAGCAGGCTATACTCTTTGATGACGTCATCGATTCATATCGTTTGTATCGAATTGTGTTGTTATGTGATGTATTGTAATGCATTTACTATATTGTATTACATTTACTATAGTCTATTGTATAGCTTTGCCTTTCATTGCATTGTACTGCGTTGAATAGCGTTGCGTTCCGTCGTATTGTATTGTATTGTATTGTGTATTGTTGTGTTGTGTTGTATTGGGTTGTGTGTGTTTGTGTTGTGTTGTGTTGTGTGTGTTGTGTTGTGTTGTGTGTTGTGTTGTGTTGTGTTGTGTTGTGCTGTACTGGGTTATATTGCGTTGTGTTACATTCGATTATGTTGTGTTGCATTGTATCTATTGTATTGTACTGCATTGCATTGTGTTGCTCTGTACAGGTACTGACAGGTCTGTTTTACGAACCCTGAATGTGGGCTGCACCAGCGGAAGGTTCTGAGACAACCCCACATTTGGGGCTTGCAGTCCATGCAGCTTCACAATCATCCAGCTATGCCAGGCTGAAACATGTCCAACCCTGGCTCGCTTTTCTTTCTCTTGCCCGGGAAACGCCACTTCCTTGTGGAGGCACCAAGACATCACCAAGGTCTGGAGTACAAGGGTTTACGGCACGAATCACACATGCAGGACAGTTCCGCAGAATGCTCACAGTGCAGTCCTGCAATTTGGAACCTGCATTCGGTCTTCCTTCACTTAACACCAGTTCTCGACCTGCACACCTGTCTGTGTCAGTGTGATGAGGATACTGAGTTTAACGTCCTACTGGCTTTAGTTGTTCCCAGATCGGTGATCGCAGGAAGACATGTTGATTCGGTGCCAGGGTCTGTTGTTCACAAACCAAAGTCTGCACTGTGCTCACTTTGAAAGTCATTGTCTCGTCACAAGCACGAGGGTCCCCGAAGACCCCTGTGTCTTCTAAATTGTTCTGCTCGAAAATGGACCAGGTAAACTAGCTAGTCTCTGGCTAGATTGGCATAGGCTTTAGGAAGACAAATTGGCTTTGGCTTCAATCTTACATCGACTAAACAAAATCTGGTTCAGAAATCCATGGAGAAAGTTATATAGCCTTTACATGGTATATTTTAGCCGCAACACATGACTAGTTATTACTTCAGGTTCACCACGCTCGCTTTGAATGAAAGTGAAATGAAAAAATGTGCTTTTCGCAAAAGGCAACAGGACTGACTGAGGAAGTCGACTTTCTGAAATGCCGATAGCCTAACTACTATTAGTAATAAGTTTTATCGATAAAGAAATGGCAGTTAGATGAGAATCCTGTTCACCATCAATGAACATTAAGGTGAATTGAACAAGCTATATGACACGCCAGCAGAGTTGAAAGAGAGGTTTGATTTTTTTTTCTCGTTACAGACACATTGTAAAGAGGCATGACAGTTTTTAAATAATTTGTTATTAAAGAAGATTTGACAATGCTGTGATTTGATAAAGAGTGATTTTTGAGTGAAAGGGAACTATTTTGATATGAATTGTGGAGTGATCACGGCATCTTGCACTGCCCTATGAGCTCCCTCATTCCCCTTTGCGGACTACAATCCGAGGAACCGTTGTAATAGTACACATGCAAAAAGCATACAAGCACGCACTCGGGCATGCGCATACTTGCACGCACAGACAGACGTATGCTCACGCGTGCGTGCAGCACACACCACACACACACACACACACACACACACACACACACACACACACACACACACGCACGCACGCACGTCACACGCGCACGCACGCACACACACACACACACACACACACACACACACACACACACACACACATATACACACGCACGCACACGCACGCACGCACGCACGCACGCACACACACACACACACACACACACACACACACACACACACACACTCACTCACTCACTCTCTAGCATCTCTCTCTTCTTTTCTTTTTTTCTCCCATGCTACTGGTCATGGAAGAAAATTAAACAATGAGCTAATATCAGGGTAAGTAAAATCCATCTCCCTATTAAATTAAATCTGTACTTTCATTCATGCAACCTTCTCTCCGCCCCCATCTC
>JADBJO010011816.1:0-37500 GCA_016801955.1 Conus betulinus
GAACTTAAGTGAGACCAAAGCCGTCTCTGTGAAAGGCGATGTCCCGAGGGTTCCCGCTGAGGGCATGAATCTCACTTCGCCTTCAGGCTGAGGCCAGGGAGAGAAGGAAGGTGGTCTTGAAGGAGAGGAGGTCAAAGGGAATGGAGCGGAGGGGCTCGAAAGGGGGTTTTCTGAGGGCGCCTAATACCAGAAAGAGGTCCCACATGGGGGCGCGCCTAGGGGACTGAGCTTCCCGTAGGGCAACCCCCCGAGATAGTTCTCTGAGGAGAAAGTCATTGTCGAAAGATGGGCCGCCGAGCTGTCGGATGGTGGTGCATACGGCCGATCGGTAGCCCCGAATGGAACTAGCCGAGAGTTTGAGAGAGGACGAAAGGTGGGATAGGAAATTGCCTAACTGGATGTTGGAGGGTGTAGGTAGGGGACCGAGTTTAGCCGTGCACCACGTGACCCATCTCTCCCATCGGTAATTGTAGAGGGACTCTGTGCTGGACCTACGTGAGGCCGAGGCCAAGTCTCGTAGTCCCTGCGATGCTCCCGCTTCTGTCAGGGTATCTAGGACAGACGGGGTCTGTCGGCGGGGGCGGCGGGGACCGGTGGTCGCAATTTGGCTGGCATAGAAGCCAAGCGTGTAGGCGAAGCATCTGGGATTGGAGTGAGGGAGGCCCGAGCGAGGTTGTCTGAGCAAGTCCCACCGAGGGGCTAGCTGGAGAGAGGGGAATGTGAGTTAGGGACCTGAGGTCCGGGAACCACGACTGAGTCGGCCACCACGGGGTTATGAGGATGAGTTTGGGTCTCTCCAGCCTGGCCTTCCTGATCACTTTGTGAAGTATGGGGAAGGGGGGAAAGGCGTAGGCGATGAGTCCCGTCCAGGGGAGGGAGAGCGCATCGACCGCGTACGCTCGGGGGGGTCCGGGACTGGAGAGACATACATGGGGAGTCGATGGTTGAACCGGGTCGCAAATAGGTCGACCATGGGCTTGAACCAGTGTTCCCAGACAGTGGTTAGTGTCAGCTTGTTCAGGGTCCACTCTGTGTGCAGAAGGGTCCCTGACCAGCTGAGAGTGTCTGCCAGGATGTTGCGTGTCCCAGCTATGTGTCTCACACTTGCCAAGCTCTGCGATGTTAAAAAGTGTTCACAGCAGATTGCTGAGCATTGTGATGTTAAAGAGTGTTCACAGTAGATTGCTGAGCTCTGTGATATTAAAACATGTACACAGTACATTGCTCAACTCTGCGATGTTAAAAAGAACATGCAGAATATTCCTGTGCTCTATGATGTAAACAAGTGTATGCAGTACATTGCTGAGCTCTGTGGCGTTAATAAAAGAATGCAGTATACTGCTAAGCTCTGTGATGTAAAAAAATGTACACAGTACACTGCCGAGCTCAGTTATGTTAAAACAAAAAAGTACACAGTATACTGCTGAGTTCTGTGATGTTAAAAATGTACACAGTACACTGCCAAGCTAAGTAATGTAAAAAAAAAAACAGTACACAGTACATTGCCGAGCTCTGCGATGTTAAAAAAAGTACACAGTACATTGCTGAGCTCTTTGATATTAAAAATGTGCACAGTACATTGCTAAGCTCTGCGATGCTAAAAAAAAAATGTGCACAGTACATGGCTGAGCTCTGCGATGTTAAAGAATGTGCACAGTACATTGCTGAGCTCTGCGATGTTAAAGAATGTGCACAGTACATTGCTGAGCTCTGCGATGTTAAAGAATGTGCACAGTACATTGCTGAGCTCTGCGATGTTAAAGAGTGGACCCAGCAGATCAGAGAGCTTTGTGATTGTTGAGCATCTTTACCAAACCCAAACCTCTTGCTGTTCATATCTACATGAAGGAAAACCCACTATACAGCTAGACTAGCTTAGTACAGCTCAGATTGGGTTTCCAAATGTCACTCATGCACAGCAGACGAATCAGGCCGGCTCAAACAGTATTACAATTATATACAGATTCTGCAATGGGATGGGAATTCAAGTTTACTCACCAAGGAAACTTTCAACACTTTTGTGAAGTCTACGATAATACCATGCCTCAAAAATCCAAGCAGAGAAGTATACCCTCCCACCTCCCTCCCTCTGTTTTACACACCATTAACCCTCTTCAGTATGCACTTATCTGAGCTTAGTTACAACAAAAACCATCGCAAGATAGGTAACTCCGTAATTTGAACATGGTTACTCAATTAAAAAAATAATTTAAGAGAGGAAAGGAAAGAATGAAATGAAAATAATTTTCAAAATTCTTACGAATATGTATGTTGCTATATCATAAGTTTGAAGAATGTCACATGAGCCATTTACTCGGGGGGAAAAAAAAATCTTCTTCTTCAGAACCTTCTTCCGAATCGTTGCTCATCATACCTGGAACCTCATCCCAGTCGAAATCTAGGTCACTCTAAGCTTCATTATCCAGCACTTTCACTAAGTCTTATGCCGTAAATTCTACAAATCACAGTATCTCCATCACTAAATCTCATTATAGATGGCAGAAATCAAAGTTAGCCATGGTGAAAAACAGCATTTCGACTTCAAAACTTTAAAAATTCGTAACTCGAGAACCACAGCACGCATCGACTCGCGGTTTTTTTTGCAGACGGTAGAAAATGGCTACAGAAGAGAGGAAATCACGTTCTCGTGAGACTTCTTTTTCTACGAGAAACATGGCGGCGCCCATTGTTGCCACGTGTTTTACCGGGCGCTGGCAGGCGCTCAGCGTTTTGGCTGTGTGATTTCCGGTTGGGCGTTAGCGGGCGCCCGATTGTCAAGAGAGTTAACTTTCAACATCAAAACCCTCACACACACCCCCACCTGTCCAACGTACCATCTCTTACACCCAGCCCAAGGGCCCCACAAGAGAGCACCCTTCTTGAATACAGTGTTAATGATGGGTGATGCTCTCAATGTCCACCTCTCTCTCCAAAACTTTTCCCTTCCCTACCCATTCACCCCCCCCCCCCCCCCTCCCCCCCCCCCCAACTCCTTCCCAACATACCATCTCCCACGCTCTGTCCCCAGGCGGCCACCAGGGAGCGCCCCACTTGAATCAGGTGTTCACTGGTGATGCTCTCCACGCCAAGACTTCTGGTCAGAGCCGAGCTGAGCATGGCAGCCACGTCGCGGTGCACGTAGTACAGGCCTAGGTGGCGCTCCAACAGCTCAGGGGAGATCACTTGGTGAACCAGGGCATCCTGAACCATGACCGTCTGAGAGGGAAGCCTCCATTCTATGCTGCCTGGAACATATCAGTGAACTTGAATGATGAATGCACCTTGCCTAAATGGTTTGTGTTGATTTTCAGTGCTGTAGATCAGGTCAGGAGGCACACTCCATATGGGTTTGGACAGATCCTGTGTACCCTTGATTGCATCTTCATGTTGGCATCTTATATGACGCCTGACAGTTTCTTCATCAAAGCCTCTTTTTTCTCAGTCACTTTGCAGAATTACATGGTCAATACATGTAATGAGCATGTCAAAGGACTAAATGATGAACATGTCACATGACTGAATAATGAACTACATTCATCATTCAAGTTGCAGAATTACATGGTCAATACATGTAATGAGCATGTCAAAGGACTAAATGATGAACATGTCACATGACTGAATAATGAACATGTCAAAGGACTAAATGATGAACACGTCAAAGGACTGAATAATGAACTACAGGGCCAATACATTTAATGAACATGTTAAAGGACTAAATGATGAACACATCAAAGGACTGAATACTGAGCTATACAGTCAATACATTTTATGGTCAAAGGACTAAATGATGAACATGTCAAGGACTTAATGATGAACAAGGACTGAATAATGAACTACATGGTCAATACATGATATGAACAAGTCAAAGGACAGAATGATGAGTTAAATTTTCATTCTCATGTTGTGTGGAACATTTCAAGGTATGTCACAAATTTAGTTAACTTGAACTTTAATTATAGGCTTCATGCTGACATTATTTTAACAACTGTAATGTATGTAACTAACTTCCATTAAATAACAAGTCCAACAAATGAAAAAAAATAAAAGGAGGGGGGGGGGGGCCTTGCCTGTGGTACTGCTGGTGTGGGTGGGCATGCAGGGCGTGGCACGGATCTTCTTCAGGATCTGCGTGGCCACAGGTTTAAAGAAGTCAAGGATCTCATCCTCCAAAGGCACAAACTGCAGGTAGGACCACAGCGACTGCAGACCTTCAAACTCCGGGTGACTCTGTAACCACAGGGGTGTGCCATGATCAGTGTTGTGTAAGATGGCTGCTGAAGACCACAACTACAGGGCACAATTCGGTGTTCCATAATCAAAGGCTCACATCTGATGGCTGTCACTGGCAACCACTAGAGGGCACCACCTGCTTTTCCCACGAGGGAGGGGCACTGTCTGACAGCTGTCAAAGACAACAACCACTAGAGGTCACCAGTGAGCTAATTTCTTGTCTTGTCATTTTTTCCCCCTTTAACCAAAACTAATTTTTACATATAACCCATCATATCGGGTTCAATGTTCAAAATAAAAGCTGAGGTTCCATCCCCACCCACCCCTCCTCCACCTTCATGATTGTCTCTCCAAACCAGTGTATCAAACACCAGGTCCTTCGCGGGTGGTCTATACAGTAAAAACCACTCTGATGGTATGCATGCTGTTCAAAGTAACACTGGTCACAAGGAAGACAGCTACCCCCAACTGCAGCCTGGTTTAGGGTTGGTGAACAGAAAGGATGCACTAACAGATATGAATACAGAAAAATGGAACACAAAAACACACAAAGCACCACAGCTGGTCCTGCCAATAACTGTAAAGGAGGAGTTCCCTGGGAAGCACTCACCCTGAAGACGTCGAAGGCCTCGATAAACAGCGTGTGGATCTCATTCCTCAGCCACTGGTTCCATGAGCTGTCCCGGTCCACATCTTCACGACTGGAGGGCACATCGAAGTCCCCTAACACCCGCATACAAACATTCTTCAGAGTCGGGAGAATTGGTTTAGGCCTCAAAACCAATCTGTGCATCATTACTTTGTGTGCATAATGTGGTCACTCTCTCTCTCTCTCTCACACACACACACACACACACACACACACACACACACACACACACACACTCATTGCATGCAACACACAATCAGCCTCTCCTGCACTAAATACACACAAACACACACACATATGAATGTCAACCTCTCTCCTGATCAACCATATAATTACACACACACACACACACACACACACAAACACACACAAATGAGCACAGATTTCACTCTCTCTCGCATTCACTTCTTCTTTTTTTCCTTTTTTTTTCCCAATCTTTTTCTGAATTCTTCTGGCTATAAACTGACAACCAAACAATGGACCCATTGACTGTGAGCATGTCTACGGCAGTAACGGTCACCTTGAACGATGAAGCGGAAGCCATAGCTACGGAGGGGCAGGAAGGCGAACACAGGCTGCTTGTCTGGGGCCACCTGAAAGTCATACTGCACCAGTCATCTTCAGTATTACATGGCAACACCACGTGAGCTCCATTCATCTGTGCGGCGTGCGTGTGTGTGTGTGTGTGTGTGTGTGTGTGTGTGTGTGTGTGTGTGTTGTGTGTGTGTGTGTGTGCGCATATGCGCATGCCCAGTGCATGTTTGAGTATATGCACATGCTTTTGTGCATGCATACATGCGTGATAAAGTGTACGCATGGGTAAACGTGTTTGTGCATGTGTGCACATGCAGTATACTCAAGTTTGAAGCATCCTCTCACACACAATCTAGACTTGCAAAGTTCGTTGGCCGGTCTTGTAACAAACAGGAACATGACAAAACACACAAATATGTTATATTCTTTGAAAATTTTGAAGGATACAAAATCCACAAAAAGAACTCTGTGGCCTGGGAAACTGTCACAACAGAGAGTGTGGACAGGCAGCAGGATTGCACAGGATGCTTCAGATCAAAACTGAACTCATCTATACCAGAAATGTGCAACAATGACTTTTTTCTTTAACTAAAATACATTTGCTTTATCTGAATGTGATCACACTTCCTTGTGTGAACCTGCTAATCTTATCCCTCAGCAAATTTTAAGGGATTTATAAAATCAGTCATACTATGAACTGTTTTTCCTGTTACCGATTGCAATTTGATATTCACACAAATCATCAAGTCATATTTCTTCAGTACACACTGCACATACCAATTGCATTTGATATTCACACAATCATCATATTTCTTCAGTAAACACTGCACATGAAAAGGTACTGTAATTTCCAGACTACAATCCACTCTGCCACACAGCTTTTCTTTCTTTTTTTCAATGAGAAAAAACTGGGACACATCAGTCACAACTAATTGATTAGCTATAAGAAAAAGGCAGTGAAAATCGGTAATGAAAATGGTGAACACACTGTAAACCTGAGGTAAGATATCATGAACTGTCAAGCAAACAAAATGGCAACACATACAATGACAAGAAAAAACAATTACTATTTCAGGTATTCTTATTTTCAACGGCACTAAAACCACTGAACAATTTGTCTTCAGTATCTCTCTCTTACACACACACACACACACACACACACACACACACACACACACACACACACACACACACACACACACAATCGCTATTAGCAGCGGCACTTAAACCACTGAAGCATCTGTCTTCAGTATCTCTCTCTTACACACACACACACACACACACACACACACACACACAATCGCTATTAGCAGCGGCACTAAAACCACTGAACAATTTGTCTTCAGTATCTCTCTCTTACACACACACATACACACACACACACAATCGCTATTAGCAGCGGCGCTTAAACCACTGACGGATTTGTCTTCAGTATCTCTCTCTTACGCACACACACACACACACACACACACACACACACACACTATTTTCAGCAGCACTAAAATCCACTGAAGGACTTGTCTTCAGTATGTGACAAGACAAGTTTTAAGAACTCTTCATGATGCTGGTCACGTTTGTCCTCAAACTTTTGATATTTCAGCCTCCGTGCTTGTGCTTGCTGTCACTTCAGTGTCATATGCTTTTTTGAAACAGTTACAAATTGTGGACTGCTGTCATCTTTTGCACCTGGAAATGTTCTTCATGTTATGTATGCCACTGTCAGACCATCAACTTGAGATGGTGTTCTACTGATCTTTTGACGATCCAGACTGACAGCCTTCACTTTGAAATCCACATCAACTTTGGTGTTTTCGCTTATTAATTGTGTGGTGCCGACATGAGACTAATCAAGCAAAAATAATACTCAATTATCATCATTAATGACAATCTTCTTGTGTGTCACTCATGCACAAATCACTGTTTCCTTGAAAGTGGCTGACATTGATTTCTGCCAACATCGGTCTCACTTTCTCTGATCAACTGCAATTCAGGTGTGATAATTCTATGGCAAGCCAGTAACAGAATCACAAAACCCCATAAATATGCCAGGGTAGCAGATGTAGGAATCGAGTTCAGAGGCCAAAAAAATAGCAGCCTATAGCTTGAAAAGTATAGTGTACATGTTCACAAATAAGAAGACCCACGCTAAGATGTGAGTGTCTCTAACACGGCTGTTCAGAGCAAGCTACTTAGTTTTGAGAGGCAGAGGAGTTTACAGCTCGCCCACAGCTGCAGAGGCCAA
Source organism: Conus betulinus (assembly GCA_016801955.1). Taxonomy (NCBI): domain Eukaryota; kingdom Metazoa; phylum Mollusca; class Gastropoda; order Neogastropoda; family Conidae; genus Conus; species Conus betulinus. The sequence goes on from JADBJO010011816.1 coordinate 7,656, forward strand.
GCCGTGAATGCAGGTCAGGGAAAAGGGTGTTTTCTGCAGGCTGCTCCCCACCAGCCAGTTAACCGCGCTGTACACAGCGAACTGAATGTCATCTGTGTAAAGCCGGTCTGGCAACAACGTGTTCGGCGTTGCTGAGTGGCCATTACAAGTGGGGATGTTAGTAGATAATTAGTGGTTGTCATGAAAAATGTAATATATCTGTGCTCTTGAGATGACTGAATAGGCGAAATCCCGACAATTCTTTTAATACCAAATTCGACTAGGTTTATTTTCTGTAGAAAATGTAGATATACGCATGAAAGCTTGTACACAAGTGGTCAGGCGATATTCAAACAATGACAACACACACACAATTGTGCAAAAATGACGTCATCACTTTCTGGGAAGTTAATTTTCCCTAGTTAACTAGTACACAAGTTTGATATATGCCCCTGCTTGGACTACAACAACAAAAATGTTGGATTAGAAATGTGTAAGCCTTGTTTTTTTTGCCCTTTCACTAAATGTCTCGCATGGGATGGAAAAATAAAGCTGTGCTAAACAAGAGACCCAGCACTAGACCCCAGCCTGAGAGCTGATCTCCAGCCCACAGGACTTACCCGGCCAGGGCGATGCAGGGCTTTGAGGGGGAAGGCCAAGGCGATCTCTGTGGACTCCACTTCAACTCCTGACTTGGCCTGTCATCACAGCACATCACCGTAGTAAAGGGTAAGTCAGACTGGGAAGGCCAGCCCCCTTCCATCCACAATCAACACAGTGAACCATGTGCAAATGCTCTTCCTCCATCTCCCTCACTCACACACACACATATATACAAACATGCACATGCACGCACATGCACACACACTCACTCACATACTCACACACACATACACACACACCCACACAGAGTCAGTCATGTGCAAATGCTCACACACACACACACACACACACACACACACACACACACACACACACTATTTTCCTACAAAACAAAAACCAAATCTTTCCATTATTATAATGTTCAATGTCACTTGTCTGACAAAAAAAACCCATTTCACCTCTCATAACCATACTGAACCCCAGGCCAACAAGGTAAGGACTTTACATAGAGAAATACAGTGAGGTACTACTAGCTGTTTCTTCACCACCTGCCCTACACACCCTGAACCCAACAAGTTGAGGACCTTACCTGCAGAGAGATGGTGGAGACATCCAGGCGTTTCTTCACCACCTGCCCTACACACCCTGAACCCAACAAGTTGAAGACCTTACCTGCAAAGAGATGGTGGAGACATCCTGGTGTTTCTTCACCCACCGCCCTACACACCCTGAACCCAAGTTGAGGACCTTACCTGCAGACAGATGGTGGAGACATCCAGCCTGCTCTACACAGCACGTTGAGAACCTTACCTGCAGAGATGGTGGAGGGATCCAGCTGTCTCTTCACCACCTGCCCTACATACAATGAACCAAAGAAGTTGAGGACCTTACCTGCAGAGAGATGGTGGAGGCATCCAGTTGTTTCTTCACCACACCAACCAACGGTCCCTCGCTGCCTCACTGTGGTGGATCTCCACGATGTTCTCCCCCAGGTCCACACGACGCATGCTCAACTGGCTCCTCTCCACCTGGCCATACATACACACAATCCCTTTCTTCACTGACTGATCTGGCCGAGTGTACAAAATGGCCTAAACACATACCAAATGCCAAGAGAACCCAAGGATGATTTGGACTGTTGCCAAACTTGAAATGTCCTCTCTGCAGACAACAGCCTAAAAATGAATCCTAAAAAGTGTAAGTAAAAAATCCGTCAAACATGAGCAAACAAATCATACAACAAAACATGACACTTTTCGACCTCTTAGGTCTTCTTCAGCCAAGATACACAACACTCAGGACAATGAAAATGAAGAACAAGCAATCACTTATCTTGCCAAATTCCCTGCAAGACAGGCATTGAATGTTTCTCTTGCCTGAATAAGACCTAAGAGGCTGAAACATGTAGTGTTTTGTCTTGTGATTTGTTTGTTGATGTTTGGCAGATTTATTACTTTAAATGTTTTTTATTTGCTTAGCATTCCGCCTGCACTCCTCACTTTGCGACCTGCCTAAAAACATCAAATGCCTGTAAAACACTGGAATGTTTTGAACTGCTACAAGTTTTCAAGTGTCCTGTATATCAACAGTTAAAAAAAAAAAAAACACCCCACAAATGTCTGCAGAACCATAGGATGACTTGGAGTGTTACCAGTTTGAAGCGTCCTGAACAGCTGAAAGCATATTGAATACCTGCTGCACCATAGGGCACCTTGGAATGTTGCCAGTGTGAAGAGCCCTCTCTGCATGACTGATTTTGCCTCCATTATTCTCAAAGCTTTAGACACAGTCAGGTGTGGGTGAATCCTTACGTTACAATTCTTTCAAACAACCAAGGCCTTGTTGATGTTCTCTACATCTTTCCCATTAATGCCAAGGTGAAACACAAAGCTCTTAAAAATACCTTCAATTTTGCAGAAACAGGTTTGTCTTTCAGTGTTCTATAGCACCGATTTGTTCATTTGGTCATTTGCATTGAATGACCAGAAGTCTATGATGAATATTGATTTTTTTTTAAGTTGACTTTAACGACAAAATATAAGTACAGAACCTGAGAGACAGCAATCATACAACCTTTTGTTTGCTTCTTGATGATATGACTGATATGCATAAAAAATTCACATTTTCCTTAGTAACAAAACACTCAAGTCTGGCAGAAAATGAATACTGCAGTTCATGCAAAAATTAGGGGAGACGAAAATCCCCAATTTTATCTAATATTTCAATACATAAGACGAAGGGGAAGGTAATTTTTTTTTTTTTTTAAACAGACAAACAGAGCACAGACAGAGAGAGAGAAAGGAAAGAGAGAGAGAACTTTAGCAAGGAGAGGGGAGGACAGAGTGGAGCAGACCTGGTTGTCAATGCGGATGCTACGCAGGCGGTGCAGGAAGAGCAGCAGGGAGGGGTGGATGTCATTGAAGCGGGCCGCCAGGGACCGTGCCTCCGACACCATCTCTTTCTTCAGCGCGGCAGCACGATTTTCGTCATCCACCTGTCGTCATGTCACACACACACGTCATCAGTGACAGCACAAGTTACCTGTCATCATGTAACCCACATGATGACACCATGATTTTGGTCATCCACCTGTCGTCATGTCACACACATACATGTCGTCAGTAACATCAAAATTGTGGTCATCCACCTGTCATTATGTCTCACACACATACACGTCAGCAGTGACAGGCACAATTTTGGCCATCCAACTGTCACCATGTCATATGCATTCACGTGTCAACAGAGACAACACAATTTAGGCCATCTACCTGTCTCCGTGTCATACACATACACAAGTCATCAGTGGCAGCACGATTTGCCTGTCATCACGTAACACACATACACATATCATCAGTGACATCACGATTTGGGTCATCTACCTGTCACCACATCATACACATACAAGCGTCAGCAATGACAGCACAAGTTTGGTCATCATCCAACTGTCATCAGCAGCATCTTTTTGGTCATCCTTACCCCTGTCACCATGTCACACACACATACACACATATGTCACCAAAAGCAGCACAGTTTTTCTTTTTTTTCTTTTTTTTTTTTTTTTGCTGTCCCAGCCTGTGCGCCACCTCAGAGGCAGTGCACACATGCTGCTCATTCCGACACCCCGTCCACAGCCAGAGTCACTTCGGTGGTGTTCAGTGGCGCCTGTTCTGATCTAACATACGCAGGACACTACCTACTAAGCCCCCTACTGACGACAATAATTGCTTAGCTGCGGAGCTGGCGCGAGTGAGCTCTCCCTCCAGAGGGCGCCACCACATCCGTCCAACGACAGCCCCATGGACTCACCGATACCGGTGACCCCGACGGAACCAAACCAAGGCCACAGACGTGGAGAGGACATCGAAACTGAGGTCACCATGAGAGCAGGCATGAAGGGCCACAGAATTTGAGACCTTTTTTTTTTATGCTGATAGATGAGAATGAGGATGATTAAGATGATGCTACGGATTTCCATTTCGGTCTGAGACTACGTGACAGGGCTGCACTCTACGCTTCCTTTCATAATATATCCGGCGTCAACCAGGCCCGAGAGACACAGCACCTGCAGTGTTGGTCAGGAAATTTGAGCAACACTCTCAGAAACGCATCCATTAAGTGGATGAAACTCGACTGTGTGGTCCCAGTCTTCCCAACTGAATCCGCAGCAAACTCAACTCTGGGTAGGAGCCGGTCGAGGCAGTAAAACCTACATGACTCTGATGGGATTCGAACCCATGACCTCCCAGCTGGGAGTCTGCAACGCTAACTATTTCGCCATGGCGGCTGGTCGAGCACAATTTTGGTTATCCACCTGTCTTCATGTCATCCACATGCATACCCGTCATCAGCGGCAGCATGATTTTTTGTCATCACCTGACATCATGTCACAGACATACACATCATAAGTGACACACACAATTTTAGTCATCCCTAACCCTTGGTGTCATGTCACACATATACATACACATATCATTAGCAGTATCATGCTTTTGATCATCCACCTGTCATCCTGTCACATGCATATACACATGTGACGTCAGCGACAGCACTAGTCAAATAGTTTTCCTCAAATCATCACACACAATTTTCTACAGCTCATATGCACCCATCCCCTACAACTCCCCCATATTTTCCCACTGTTTTTCTCTCCTCCTCTGTCTCTCTGTCAATCTTCTCTTTCAGTATCACATTCTCAGAGCAATTTGTTTAATCATTGTTTCCACCTAACATTTCATATTTATGAATTTATCATGTGCTATTTCCCTCGTCTTTACCTCGTCTCCCTCCCTCTGTTTTACACACCATTAACCCTCTTCAGTATGCACTTATCTGAGCTTAGTTACACCAAAAACCATCGGCAAGATAGGTAACTCCGTAATCTGAACATGGTTACTCAATTAAAAAAAATAATTTAAAAGACAGGAAAGGAAAGAATGAAACGAAAATAATTTTTAAATTCCTACGAATATATATGTTGCTATATCGTAAGTTTGAAGAATGTCACATCTTATGCCGTAAATTCTACAAATCACAGTATCTCCATCACTAAATCTCATTATAGAATGGCAGAAATCAAGGTCAGCCATGGTGAAAAACAGCATTTCGACTTCAAAACTTTAAAAATTCGTAACTCGAGAACCACGGCACGCATCGACTCGTGGTTTTTTGCAGACAGTAGAAAATGGCTACAGGAAGAAGGAAATCATGTTCTCGCGAGACTTCCTTTTCTACGAGAAACATGGTGGCGCCCATTGTTTGCCACGTGTTTTACGGGCGCTGGCAGGCGCTCAGCGTTTTGGCTGTGTGATTTCCAGTTGGGCGCTAGCGGGCGCGCCCGATTTTCAAGAGAGTTAATTGTCCTTTTGAAAAAAAAATTCATCAATTTTATATACTTTGCAGTGATGGGGGTTGTTGTTACAGATTTCCACATGACTTGATAATTCTCTTTCCATTTCAGTAGCATAGTCCCTGTACAGGGCAAGGACTACAGAAGAAAAAGCTTATTTGTGTTTTTCTAGTATCTTCAGAAGTAAGGAATGTTATTTTGTCATGTCTTCCACACTCAGTGTTCTCTCTCACCCTTCTTGTGGTTCCTCGTCGTCACACCAGTGAGGTAAGATGTATCCCATGGGGCCACTGTCCACATCAAAGCACAGGTGGAAGCCATTGGAATGAACTTCAGGGCGATTGGTGACACGGAACACCGACTTGAAACCCATTCCTTTCTGGCCTTTTGAAACAAACAAATAACACTTCTAACTTTCAATATGGATTACACCTAACAGATCAATGATTGTTTATGAAGGCGTGGATTCCCTCTAGCTTTCCAAAAGGTCATTTGTTTAGATATGGGTTACACAGGTTGTTCGTTTAGCTTCTAATTACATCTTGAACACCGAAAAGCAGTCAATCTTGATATGGATTTCGTGCAGCATTCCAAGAGCTGGTCTGCTTAAAATGGATTTCATTTAATACACCAAAAGAGGGAGGTTAAGACATGAATTACATGCAGCACGCCAAGTTACTTGCTTTTTATTTTGTTTTTTTTTCTATATAAGTCCACTTTCTTGACTGACTCCACTGTACATTACTTGAACAAATGAAAAGAGGCCCAATATCCCTGTGATATCATGAAACAGAGTGCTCAGTAAACTAAAACTATTTTAAAGGGTTGCCTGGTAACTTACTGAATCCTTGACGACTTCAAAAACTATGGTATATCTATATGAGCATAAGACACATGAAAAGTGTCCAGACATGTTCAAAACAGGGCATCAAGGACTGAAAACAGAAGTTTCAAAATAGCACCTAAAGACTTAATGAGAGCCTAAGATGTGCCAATCTCTGTTTCATTTCACTTCACAGGTGAGATCACAAATGACCTCACACAACAACCATCCTGAAAGCCCTGTAAACTGAATGTGCGACATACACCTAAACATTACTATTTATAGTAGAACACTGACTCCAGTGATCACTTACCAATGTATCCATACTTGTGTAGTGCTGCAGTCACTGTCTACTATGCACTATTTGCAGGAGAATCTCTCCACCACACCCCCCCCCCCCCCCCCCCACCCCCAGTGACCACTACCAATGTATCCATATTTGTGTTTTCCTTTTGTGCTGCGGCCCACGTCGCACAGTGCTCTGACGTCTTTCTCCTGGAAACCACACTCGTTGTTGAGCACTGTCACCCCTGATCTGTCAATGATGAAGTGCACTGACGGACACTCTTCTGTCACCGAGGCTGATTCAAGGGAGGCCATCAACTCCTCAGGGTAGGCATTGTCGTCGGCGTTCTGCACCAGCTCCAGCACGAAGTGGGTGTCCTTGCTGTAGAGGTCCCGTGACAGCCTGTCCAAGCTGCGGCCCAATCGCTCCTGTTGCACCTTCATGAGCCGCTGCCCATCTTCATTCAACTCGACTCCAACACCAAACTCATCACGCCGGATCTGGTCGATGACTTGGTGACAGGGGTCGACCGGTTCAATGTCTTCTTCAGCTTCAGCATCTTCACTGGCTTTGCTTTCAGCGTCTTCATCATTACCTTCAATGGGTTTTTTCCGCTTTTTCTGAAAGTGAGAAAAATCTTCTATTTAATGCCTTCAGACTCGCAGTGCGTCTTACCTAAGCCGGTTTACTTAACAAAGTCTGAATGCACATGTTTTTCATGTACTTTGAAAAGCAATCTCTGAACTTCAGCTTCCTACTAATGAAAGATATCAAGATGATGTGAAATAGTTGCTTCAATACTACCTTTGCAACACATTCTTGATGGAGGGGAATCAAATTACTTTGATAAAACAGAAAAGAAACCCATTTTTTTTGTACAAAATATGTGGGGCAAAACGGACAAAGATTTTCTCAAACACACAAAATCTCTCCCAAATTTGTATGAACACAAGTCAGTTAGTCATACAGCATGATCATCAAAGAAAACTAATTAACCCTCTTCAGTATGCACTTATCTGAGGTTAGTTACGCCGAAAACCATCGGCAAGGTAAGTAACTCCGTAATTTGAACATGGTTACCCAATTAAAAAAAAAATAATTAAAAGAGAGGAAAGGAAATAATGAAATGAAAATAATTTTTAAAATTCCTACGAATATATATGTTGCTATATCATAAGTTTGAAGAATGTCACATGAGCCATTTACTCGGAAAAAAAAAAAATCATCTTCTTCAGAACTTTCTTCCGAATCACTGTTTCATCATACCTGGAACCTCATCCCAGTCGAAATCTAGGTCACTCTAAGCTTCATTACCCAGCACTTTCACCAAGTCTTATGCCGTAAATCCTACAAAAACACAGTATCTCCATCACTAAATCTCATTATAGAACGGCAGAAATCAAGGTTAGCCATGGTGAAAAACAGCAATTCGACCTCAAAACTTTAAAACATTCGTAACTCAAGAACCACCACACGCATCGACTCGTGTTTTTTTAGCAAATGGAAGTAAATGGCTACAGGAAGAAGGAAGTCACGTTCTCGCGAGACTTCCTTTTCTACGAGAAACATGGCGGCGCCCATTGTTGCCACATGTTTTACCGGGCACTGGCAGACGCTCAGTGTTTTGGCTGTGTGATTTCCGGTCGGGCTCTAGCGGGCGCGCGCTTGTCAAGAGAGTTAATTAAGACAAACACACAAAAAAAGATCAGACTATTCAATCCCATCGCACTGACCTTCCTCAGTCTTCCCTTCCTCCTCTTCCATCTCTTCGTCGTCGTCCTCCTCCTCACTGCTGTCGTCCGAGTCTCCTGAGGAGCTCTCCTCTCCCTTCTCCTCATCCAATTTTTTCATCGCTGGCCTCACCCTCTCTCTTCTGCTTTGGTTGGCCCCCTCCTCCTCCTTCTTCTCCTCTTCCTCATCCACATCAGACAGGAAGGAGGCTGAGCTGTCGCTTTCTTCGTCCTCAGACTCTTCTTCTGACTGCGTTCATAAAACACAATCATGGTGTTTACTCACACGACTGTTGAGTGTTGTCACTAAGGGCAGTCTCATCAAGAGCAATTCCTTCCTCTCCCTCATACTGGCTGCCGTTATCAAGAATAATTCCCTCCTTCCCCTCATATTGGCTGTGGAATCAATAAGAGTCCTTCCATCCACTCACATTGGCTGTCTTATCATTAAGAAGTCCGTCCTTCCACTCACATTGGCTGTCTTATCATTAAGAAGTCCTTCCATCCACTCACATTGGCTGTCTTATCATAAGAAGTCCTTCCATCCACTCACATTGGCTGTCTTATCATTAAGAAGTCCTTCCATCCACTCACATTGGCTGTCTTACCACTAAGAAGTCCGTCCTTCCACTCACATTGGCTGTCTTATCATTAAGAAGTCCTTCCATCCACTCACATTGACTGTCTTATCAACAAGTCCTTCCTTCCATTCACATTGGCTGTCTTATCATTAAGAAGTCCGTCCTTCCCCTAGTACTGTTGTGACTTCCTTTCCCTTATATTGCCTGTCTTATCAGCACTAAGTCCTTTCTTTCCTGTGCATTGGCTGTCTTATCAGCACTAAGTCCTTTCTTTCCTGTGCATTGGCTGTCTTATCAGCACCAAGTCCTTTCTTCCCTGTGCATTGGCTGTCTTATCAGCACTAAGTCCTTTCTTCCCTGTGCATTGGCTGTCTTATCAGCACTAAGTCCTTTCTTCCCTGTGTGCATTGGCTGTCTTATCAGCACTAAGTTCTTTCTTCCCTGTGTATTGGCTGTCTTATCAGCACCAAGTCCTTTCTTCCCTGTGTGCATTGGCTGTCTTATCAGCACTAAGTCCTTTCTTCCCTGTGTATTGGCTGTCTTATCAGCACTAAGTCCTTTTTTCTTCCCTGTGTATTGCCTGTCTTATCAGCACTAAGTCCTTTCTTCCCTGTGCATTGGCTGTCTTATCAGCACTAAGTCCTTTCTTCCCTGTGTATTGGCTGTCTTATCAGCACTAAGTTCTTTCTTCCCTGTGTATTGGCTGTCTTATCAGCACTAAGTCCTTTCTTCCCAGTATACTGCCTGTCTTATCAGCACCAAGTCCTTTCTTCCCTTATCAGCACAAAGTCCTTTTTTCCCTTATCAGCACTAAGTTCTTTCTTCCCTGTGTATTGGCTGTCTTATCAGCACTAAGTCCCTTTCTTCCCGGTGTACTGCCTGTCTTATCAGCACTAAGTCCTTTCTTCCCTGTGTACTGGCCGTCTTATCAGCTATAAGCACTTCCTTCCTCTCATACTGCACTGTTCAATCAACAAGAATTCCTTCCTTCTCAGATCAGTTGCCTCTTTCCCATCCTCAATCATCCCATTTTCTCTTCCTTCTCCTACCATCCTTAATCATCCCATTTTCTCTTCCTTCTCCTACCATCCTAATCATCCCATTATCCCATTCTCCTACCATCCTTAATCATCCCATTTGCTCTTCCTTCTCTTACCATCCTTAATCATCCCATTTGCTCTTCCTTCTCCTACCATCCTTAATCATCCCATTTTTCTCTTCCTTCTCCTACCATCCTAATCATCCCATTATCCCATTCTCCTACCATCCTTAATCATCCCATTGCTGCTCTTCCTTCTCCTACCATCCTTAAATCATCCCATTTACTCTTCCTTCTCCATCATCCCGTTGCTCTTCCTTCTACCATCCTAAATCATCCCATTACTCCATTCTTCTCCTACCACCCTCAATCATCCCATCACCTCTTCTTCCTCCTCCTCCAATCCTCGGGCATCCATTATCTCTCCTTCCTTCTTCTCCTCCCATCATCAATTATCCCAGTACCTCTTCCTCCTCCTCCTCCTCCCTTCCTCAATCATCCAGTTTTCCCCTTTCTCCTCCTCCCCTCCTCCTCAATCATCCAGTTTTCCCCTTTCTCCTCCTCCCCTCCTCAATCATCCAGAATTCCCCTTTCTCTCCTCCTCCCCTCCTCAATCATCCAGAATTCCCCTTTCTCCTCCTCCCCTCCTCAATCATCCAGAATTCCCCTTTCTCCTCCTTCCCTCCTCAATCATCCAGTTTTCCCCTTTCTCCTCCTCCCCTCCTCAATCATCCAGAATTCCCCTTTCTCCTCCTCCGCTCCTCAATCATCCAGTTTTCCCCCCTTTCTTCTCCTCCTCCAATCCTGAATCATCCCATTCCTCTTCCTTCTCTTGCCTTCCTCAATCATCGCATTATCTCTCTTTCCTCCTCCTCTCAAAGATCCCATCAGCTCTTTCTCCTCCTCTCATCTTCATCATTCCATTACCTCTTCCTCCCCCTTCCGTCTTCAATCATCCAATAATCTCTACCTCCTCTTCCCATGCTCAATCACCTCATCACCTCTTCTTCCTCCTCTCTCCTATCCTCAATTATTCCATTACATCTTCCTCCTCCTCATTCTCAGACATCCCATTACATCTTCCTCCTCCTCCCTATCCTCATTCCTCTCATTATCTTTTTCCTCCTCCTCCTTCCATCTTCTCCTTCATTAATTATCCCATTACCTCTTCCTCAACCTCTAATCCTCAATCATCCCATTACTTCTTCTTTTTTCCTCAACCTCTCATCCTCAATCATCCCATCACTTCATTTTTCCTCAACCTCTCATCCTCAATCATCCCATTACTTCATTTTTCCTCAACCTCTCATCCTCAATCATCCCATTACTTCATTTTTCCTCAATATCTCATCCTCCATCATCCCATTACTTCATTTTTCCTCAATATCTCATCCTCCATCATCCCATTCCTGCTTTTTTCCTCAACCTCTCATCCTCAATCATCCCATTCCTGCTTTTTTTCCTCAACCTCTCATCCTCAATCATCCTATTACTTCTTTTTTCCTCAACCTCTCGTCCTCAGGCAATCCCATTATCTCTTCCTCCTCCTCCTCCCATCTTCTCCCATTGTCACTCTTCCCTTTACCTCTTCTTCCTCCTCCACTTCCACATCGTCATCGTCCCCTAGGAGCTTGTCTCGTGGAGTAGGAGCCTGGGGCTTGACCACAATGACACATTCCGAGGGAAAGGTGAAGGTGTCGGTGAGGGAACTGGTCCACTCCTGAATTCCCAGCATGCAGCCCAGCCGGGCCAGCGCCATCTGGGGCAGGGCAGAGTCAGACTGGGTCTGGCTGGCACGACAGGCTTCCATCAGTAGAGTCTTGAGCGACTGGAGCCCACCACCTGGGCCAGAGGTTCAAGGAACACCTGAAACCACAAAGCAGTCCACATGGCACAACGTGGGAGACACTGTTTTGGCCGGAATAGCTCAGTGGTAAAGCAGCGGACATGTGCTCATGGGGATCCTGGGGTTGCAGGTTTGAATCTCTGCCAGGCTGTTTTGGTACAGGGGGATTTTTTTCCTTGGAGTTAACATTGGTTCTGACTCCATTTCCCAAACAGGCCTTTGAATGAGACTATAAACCGAGGTTCCATGTGTCAACATACACATAACATCTTGAACACACATAAAATCCCATGATCAACTTTCAGAAGAAAAGACCAGTTTGGTATGGATGACACGTTACACACAGCAAGCACCCTGAGTGAGAAATTAAAAGAAGGCAGTAAGGACACTGAATGAACAATATTAACTGGATGACATGGGAAATGGATGAATGAAGCATTGGCAGGCAGCTCTTGAGTTGGTACTACCCAGGTAGGCAGCCTGTTGCTTACTAGTGAATGTGGATTGTCAGCGCCTTGAACCTTTGGCAAGGCGCTTTATAATGCTAATTATTATCATTATATTAGCTGCACTTACACATCACAGTGTAGGAGACACTACTGTGATCGGACACTATCTACCTCCATTTACATATCACAGTGTAGGGGACACTACTGTGATCTGACACTATCTACCTCCATTTACATATCACAGTGTAGGGGACACTACTGTGATCGGACACTATCTACCTCCATTTACATATCACAGTGTAGGGGACACTACTGTGATCGGACACTATCTACCTCCATTTACATATCACAGTGTAGGGGACACTACTGTGATCGGACACTATCTACCTCCATTTACATATCACAGTGTAGGGGACACTACTGTGATCTGACACTATCTACCTCCATTTACATATCACAGTGTAGGAGACACTACTGTGATCGGACACTATCTACCTCCATTTACATATCACAGTGTAGGGGACACTACTGTGATCGGACACTATCTACCTCCATTTACATATCACAGTGTAGGAGACACCGGTGTCACTGGGGCAGGGTGTCCTTCACTCAGGGATCATGTACTGGTGTTACAGGGCTTCAGCAGGGATATCAAGGACATGAAGTGTTTTTTTCAAACCGGCAGTTTCATTTTCTTGGCCACAGCCTGCCATAGCCTTATCTGATAGGTTGCAGCCTGACATAGTCTGATCTGATTGGCTTTAGCCTGCTATGGGACCGATCTAACTGGTCAGTCCTATTTCACTGACCGCAGCCTGCTATAGCCTTACCTTTTTTTTTTTTTTGCTGTCCCATCTTCTATGCCACCTCAGTGGCAGTGCACCCATGTTGCTCATTCCCATGCCCCATCCAAAGCCACATTCTGGTCATTCCCGCCGCAACCCCGGCACCGATAACCCACAAGGAGCAGTCAATGTCAAGTCCTCTAAAGGCAACCCATCAGATGAGACACTGCACTGCTGCCGAGTCACTTCCGTGATGTTCAGCGCGCCTGTTCTGATCCAACGTATGCAGGACACCACCTACTAAGCTGCCTACTGATGACACATAACTGCTTAGTTGCGGAACCAGCATGAGTGAGCTCTCCCTCTGGAGGGCACCACCACATCCATCCAACGACAGTCCCCAACGACTTGCCAATACTGATGACCCGGAATTAAACTGAGGCTACAGACATAAAGAAGACATTGAAATTGAGGTTACCATGAGAGCAAGGCATGAAGTGCCACAGAATCTGAGACTTTTTTTTTTCAAGCTGGTCAATGAGAATGAGGATGATGAACATGATGCTATGGATTTCCATTCTGGTCTGACACTGAAAAATCCCATGTGACTCTGATGGGAACTGAACCCACAACCTCCCAGCCAACAGTCTTATCTGATTCGCTAAGGTAAGTCTTACTGCTACAGCAAGACATACCTGACTGCTTACCGCCAGATATAATATTAACTGACTGGCTACAAGCAGACAGCCTTACCTGACCTATAGTCACTCACAACCGAATCTGATTGATTGCAGCCAGACAGTCCTGTCTGACTGACTACAACCAGACATATACACGTAATTGATTAGCAACAGCTAGACATCATTTTGTCTGTTTGGCTACAAAGTATAACATAGTCTTATCTGATTGATTACAGTCAGAGACAGTCTTACCTGACTGGGCACAGCCAGACATTGGATATGACTGGCTACATCCAGTTAGTCTTTTCAGATTGCAACAGCCAGAGATCGTCTGACCTGACTGGTCACAGCCAAACATAGTTGGATCTGACTGGCTACCTTACTGTCTTACCTGATTGGCTACAGCCAGGCACAGTCGCAGGGGCAGCAACAGCAGGCTGCGAAGCACAAACTGGATGGCAGGGTCGCCAGCACCTGTCTGGCCTGGTCCTCCTGAGCACAACACACACCATGTGCATCCTTAATCACTGATGTTTATAACAGTCACATGTAGAAGTTCCGCTGGCCTTTGAAAACTTTTGGTGCACAGTACCGGCAACCAAAAACAATAAGAAATAACAAGAAATATATAAATAAAAAATTCCATACCAACTGAGGGCTTTTGGTCTTGACTCTCACCCCTGTGGATACGACCGTAATTACTTTTCTTCATTGGTCCACAATTCCACATTCAATCCATTCAGCTTCCCCACCAATTTGGGAAGTCCCAATAAACCACATTTATGACTAGTTGCTTTTCCAAAATAATTTGTCATTTCTGTTAAATTTCTTGCTGCAACTACTGTTTGATACAACTTCAGAGTCTTATATTCGAAAAGACACATTTTTATTTTCCTTGTAAACAAAAAAAACAAACAAACAAACAAAAAAAACGTCCAATCAAATACATTTTTTGTTACTCCTAGCTTTTTTGTTTTCCTTGTAAAACAAAAAAACAACCACCAAAGAAAAAAATCCAATCAAATATGTTTTTGTTGTTACTCCTAGCTATGTGGTTTCAAAAATATAGTTGAATCATTGTCACTAGTTCAAGTGAAGTAAATGCTTAGGCGTATGATGAATATACAACTTGGGCTCAGAATACACAGGGTTTATATTGTGCCACTCTCTGGATTCATCAGGATTCATTCATATTTTCCTTCTGCTAATTAACTAGTTGCAAATGAAGTGCTTCTGAAATTTTTGGTAGGTGCACTTTATCTCTCCTACTACCATGGCTTTCTGCTGCTTACTTACTGTTGGAAACCAAATAATTCTTTAAAGTTTGTGAAAATTTTCACTTGCTTTCATTAAGAAATCATAAAAAATTGAGTTATGCATGAGTTTGCATGACGTTTTTGTCTTCATATGCAGAAATGGATGAATAAAAATATGAAATGGAAATAAATTGGATATGAGTTTGTCTAATGTTGTCTATTTCAAAATCTCTCAGCTTATGATCAAAATCAAAGGCACACACAGATGGATCGCTGTTACTTGCATCTTCCTCCTCAGAATCACTCAAAAGATCCCCGTAATCAACATAAGCTTCAAAGTTCTGCCACTTCACAATCTTTTTTTGTACGCTGAAATTCACTTTCACTAATTTCTTCAGCAGAAAAACCCTGAAAAAATTTCGTCGTCGCTGTCTCCATGTTGTAGCAGCTCTTGCCAGAATCTTTGTTGATGTCCATTGCAAAAATTGCTCAAAAATACAACTCTTTCTTCTTCTTCGGTTCAGATCAAAACAAACCAAAATTTACAAAGCCAGTCCATCCGGAATCGACTGCGCGTGTCTGTATCAACAGAAAGTGTGACGTAGGCTAGCGTAAGTCGCAAAAAGAAGGATGGAAAGGAGACACCAGAATGGCCGCAGGTATTTGGCGGCTGTGCACGCCCACGGTTCCTATGTATAGCAGAGATTGTTGGCGATTCTACCCACCAATGGCAATAGGAGAGTTATAGACAGGAAATTACAGGCATCAAATTTAAAACAAAAGAAAACTACCACTACAACCACCCACCAGGTATGTCTGTGGACGTGTGCAGCACAAAGAGGGCAGAGCGTGTGTGGTTGGCCAGCAAAGCGAGTGGCG
Source organism: Conus betulinus (assembly GCA_016801955.1). NCBI lineage: Eukaryota > Metazoa > Mollusca > Gastropoda > Neogastropoda > Conidae > Conus > Conus betulinus. The sequence continues at coordinate 23,438 of JADBJO010011816.1, forward strand.
TGTGCTCCACCCCCACGGTTCCCCATGATCAGTGACACCAGGTGGCCGCACGTCGTTCTGGCATCACCCTGATGGGCCGCCTCCTCATACTGCTTCGGGGACGTAGAGGTGATGAGACGCAGAAGGCATCCCGGCTGTGTCTCCAAGGCGATGATGTCTGTGGTGATGGTTTTCTGGCCACCTTTAACAACACACAGCATTCCAGCTACTACCACATCACAACTTTTAAAACTCTGAACTGTGTCACAATCTTTAAGCTTTCTACAGGATAATTTCATAACTTAAATTCTGAACTGTGTCACAGTCATCAGTCTTCTACACCATGTCACAACTCCAAATTCTTAACTATGTCACAATCTTCAAAGTGTTCGACATTAATTTCACAACTTAATTAAGAATACAGACTTTATCACAATCTTCATACTGCTGTATAACCAACCCATATTCAAATCATCTTTCTGGAGAACCAAGCCACTCACCATCAGTGTGAACCGTGTGGATTCCCCCGTACTTCTGCAGGAAGTCTTTCAAGCTGCCATACTGCGGCTCAAAGACGGTGGACCAGTGGCTCCATTTCTCCAGGTCTTCCAGGAGGGGACAACTCTGCAGGCAAGCCAGGGCCGCCTCCCGCGTCTGATGTCCCAGCATACCCACCTCTCTCTTGCCTTGGACGGGGTCACTGAAGTCCAGAAGGTCATTGTCAGACAGTTACATGTCATTCATGATCAATCCTGCTTTTTCTGTTCACACTATAGTAAAACATGACACACACCTTGTTCATCTGTTCACCTTATATCATAGTTTACATGACTTGTCTGACCACAAAAAAGCTGCAGAGTTACCAGTCTCTGGGCAGATGTGAGGCCTAAAACCTCAACCTGAAATTTCTTTTGTCTGGGCTATCAACATGACACCAATTGCAAACTGATTAACCACCACAGTATAATTAAAACAAACGCTGACATTAGGTGTATACATGGAAGCATGGCTGCAGAGATTGTTTCAAGTGGTAATAAATATAAGCAAGAGCTCATGATAAATGGCCAAGATTCTTAATATTAGAGCTCAAAACAATTCTTTATTTCTGCTAGACTGGAAAGAGATGAAAAATGCTCAACAGCAGTTTTTAGTCATATACCAGAAGATTGGAGCTAGAATGAAAGAGAGAAAGAAAAAAGAAAAATCTGGTGTCAATGAAAAAAAGAGTCAATATGACTGAGGATGCATCAAATTCCAAATCAAAGCAACGAGTCCGAGTTCCTTATTTGTGTAAGGAATGCGAGCAGCGATGGAGAAAATCACACAGAACCATGCATTTTTATGAAAAAAACTGTACCAGAAGGCCCAGATAGCTCTCCAGATTATCATGCAGCCACTAGCTCACTTGGAATTCCCCCAAAACTGCTGCAACATGAATTCTGCTCTGAATGGTGTCATTTCACCTGGATCTCCCTGGATCTGCTTTACACAGAATTCTGCTCTGTCACTTCACCTATTGCGACCAATGCTGCTTCACACAGATTTCTGCTCTGTCACTTCACCTAAAATTCCCCCAATACTGCTTCACACAGAATTCTACTCTGTCACTTCACCTATTGCCACCAATACTGCTTCACACAGATTTCTGCTCTGTCACTTCACCTAAAATTCCCCCAATACTGCTTCACACAGAATTCTGCTCTGTCACTTCACCTATTGCCACCAATACTGCTTCACACAGAATTCTGCTTGGTCACCACTTCACCTAAAATCCCCCAATACTGCTTCACACAGAATTCTACTCTGTCACTTCACCTATTGTCCCCAATACTGCTTCACACAGAATTCTGTTCTGTCACTTCACCTGGATCTCCCCCAATACTGCTGCACACAGAATTCTGCTCTGGATGGTGTTACTTCACCTGGATCTCTCCCCCAATACTGCTTCACATAGAATTCTGTTCTGTCACTTCATCTGGATTTCCCCCTATACTGCTTCACACAGAATTCTGTTCTGCCACTTCACCTGGATCTCGCTCAAAAACCTGCTTCACACAGAGCCCTGTTCTGATGACGCTAGCTCACCTGGATTTCCCACTAAAAAGTGTTTCATGCAGAGTCTTTTTCTGACTGATTTAAGCTCACAAACTGCCGTTTCATTTAACATTCTGCTCTCTGTGTGCAATATTAGCTCACCTGGATATCCCAAAGAAACCACATAATACAGAATCCTGCTCCGACTGATGTGTTCAGCTGGACTTTCCACAAAAAATGTTTAATACAGAATCGTGCTCCAGCTGATGTTGGCTGCCCTGGATTTCCTACAAAAGCCGTTTCATACAGGATCCTGCTCCGACTGATAACAGCTCACCTGGATTTCCCACAAAAAGCCGTTTCATACAGGATCCTGCTCCGACTGATAACAGTTCACCTGGATTTCCCACAAAAAGCCGTTTCGTACAGGATCCCGCTCCGACTGATAACAGCTCACCTGGATTTCCCACTAAAAGCCATTTCCATGGGTGACACCTTCAAAATTTCAAAAACCTGAAAGGCAGGGGTCCAGGCGCCGCCCAGGCCCCGGTGGGGTGCAGGGGCAACGCCCCGCTGGGGGGTCTGGGGGGTGATGCCCCCAGAAGCTGAAGCTTTTAAGGCATAAAAGAAGCAAAAGTCTGCTTCTCCTGGAAGCATTTTGATGCAAGTGGTGATAATTTTTATGTTGGCATAGTATCACAGACTATGACTATGATGCAAAAACATGCGCCGGGCAGTTTTCGACACCAAATGCCGTGGGCGATCTTGCCTTCGACGTCCGTTTCTTGCAGCCATTCCCACCGCCACTTGTTTTTTAACTCCCTCCTCAACAGCCTGAAGTTTCGAAGAATCGTCCGATTCTGTCAAGTATGGCATCTTGGTTGATTTTCCACGAAGAGCTGTAGTCTGTTCGATTCTCACTCAGCTAGATGTAGGCCTAACCCACACGCGGGGCAGAAAAGCAAAATGGCGGCACTACACTCGTTGAAAAACTTGGATCGGATCTCGGACGAAGTAAGAAACGAACGCCAGTGGGGTTTTTGTTTTTTGTTTTTTTTGTTGTTTTTTTTGACAATTTCCCACAGCCGGATTTCCGATTTGGGGCAACCTCGATAGCTGGAATTCCGGCTCCCAGCCGGAAAGGTGTCACCCATGCGTTTCGTACAGGATCCTGCTCTGACTGATAACAGCTCACCTGGATTTCCCAAAAAAGCCGTTTCATACAGGATCCTGCTCCGACTGATAACAGTTCACCTGGATTTTCCCACAAAAAGCCGTTTCGTACAGGATCCTGCTCCGACTGATAACAGCTCACCTGGATTTCCCACTAAAAGCCGCTTCATACAGAATCCTGCTCCGACTGATATCAGCTCACCTGGATTTCCCACAAAAAGCCGCTTCATACAGAATCCTGTAGTCCTTTGACTGATGTTTGCCTGGCTTTTCTGAAGCCTCCACCAGGTGACGAATGTTGCCGTAGCCCAGCTGTCGGGTTTCTGTCACCTGGAACTGGTGACACAAGGCCGTCTCCATGTCGTTTTCCTGGTGACAAACACACCTCAATGTATTTTCTCATCATACACACATTTCACTGTCAGCACTTGTTCATGCCCTCCTAGCAGCAAAATAAACACAAATAGGAAAACAGGACAGATAAACTCTGGACTCTGCCATGTCATCATGCAACCCTCACCTGATCATAAATATAAAATAATGGATCACATCTCATTCCATGACAGATTAAAGACCAACTCTCATTTCACTTTACATATCACCTTTGCACAACTGCTAGTTCTTACTTAAAAGTATAACAATAATGTAGAATAGGACAAGGGTTGGTGGTGGTTGGTGGTGGGGGGGGTGGGGGGGGGGGGGGGATATGAGGAGGAAAAGACTTCTTGTAAGAGATGCAGGGGACAAATGAACAGACAGTGACTCTTGTTCAATAAAAGTGTATAACATCAAGTACTATCCATTCATCCACGCTACGTTCCTTCACTAGTACTGAATCCAGTGTGTGTTGAACACAGTTCATCATGCCTTCAACCATCACCCCTTTCCCTCTGCCAATCCACACTCACCTGGGACAGAGAAGCCGCCTTGCACTGTCGGAGGAACTCCAGCAGCTCGGTCATGTGGGCGCGGCCTTGAGCGTGATGTCCTCCTCCTCCCAGCGACACACCACCACACTCATCCAGCAACTGCCACATTCACCCCCCATCACAACACAACTATTATCATGACTGTCTTCTGGTGAATGCAACATGATTTGTGGCTGGTTCTCTATCATGTAACACAACCATCATCATGACTGTCTACTGATCTATGTGACATGATTCGTGGCCGATTCTCTATCATTTTACACAGCTATCATCATGGCTGTCATCTGGTCTACTTGACATGATCTGCGGCTGATTCTCTATCATTTCATACTGCCATCATCATGACTGTCTTATGATCTATGATTTGATTTGTGGCTAATTCTCTATTATTTTACACACCTGTCATTATGGCTGACTTCTGATCTATGTGACATGATTTTGACTGATTCCAAATCAAACTATCATCAGTCTTTAAGACCGATTCATTATCATATTAACAATATTGCTTGCTATTACGATTCACTGGCTATCGTTTTAACAACAGAGCCAAACTGCAGAGCAGTTTGCTATGGTAATGGATTAACCAACATTCACCATCACTCTCATATTGTAAGTACAGTTTTTTAATATCATATCATGAAAAAACACGAAGTTAAAAAAAAAAATTGTTTTAAAAGTAAGCTATGATCTTCAGGGTGAAGTATTCTGGATAGTGATGGTGACAAGATTCAAGGGTCTTTTTTGCCGTTGAATGAATAATACGAACAGTGTTGAGTAGGTCCTATTTTTGAACACGCACTATGACCTATACACAGTCCACAAAACAAGCATGCCACACACAATCACACAAAAACCTGTAGTGTCTGGCCTATCTGATCATAAACAAGCTGGAAGCGTGGCTCGCACAGTGCACTGCAGCAGATCATTCCAATCCCCAATAATTGTTCGATGTTCTGAAAGCTGAGCTCCAACAATGCATCACAGCAGATTATTTCTAACAGACAGGAGTTACCACCCATACTGATGTGGCAGAATTGTTATCTTCTTAACACACTTTTTTTTTTTTTAATTAGAACTTTTTAATTAGAACTGCTATCAAAACCATGGTAACTGACATTTAAATTACCCTACTAATCAAGCTAACCAAAGAACACAACTGTTTGGCTAAGTATACTTACCATGTCAGACCATAGCATTAAACGGCTGTCAGTCAGCTCTGTCAGGCCGAGTTTTTGTGGCAAATGCAGTCATAAGATAGTCACGTGACGCCCACCCTACTTCCGATTACGGAAGATGCCGAAGATCGTGTACTGTCCGTCATTCAACGAGGCCTGCGCGCAAGGCAACCCCAGGGAACCTTGGCGCTAGCGGGGGAAGGTAGGGCGGGCATTAGGGCTGCATTGGCCGCCACAAATGAAAACCCCTTAGAACCATCAGCCCTGGACATGCGGATGTCCCTTAGATAAAGTTTATGAAAGGGTTCTCCGAACGCCAGTAGGCTGCCTCCAGAGATGGCACACGGGGACAGAGTGCTGGAACGCTGTGGACGTGGCCAACGCTCTGACCTCGTGGGCTCGAGGGGAAAGGGCTGGGAGGTCTTTGTGGGCCTGGGCATAGGCAGATTTGATAGTATAGAATAGCCACCTAGAAATCGAGCCCGCCGAGATGTCTTTCTTGTTGTTGGGGTTGATGGAAATAAGGAGGCTTCTCTGAGAGGAACGCCTGGGGTGGGAACGCTCCCAGTAGTATCTGAGACACATAGAGGGTCATAGGTCCATGTCCCCGCTGCCTTCGCTGCCTAAGATATCCGCTAGGGAGCGGATAACCAGGGAAGGAGAGGTCGTGCCCGGTTCCTGGTTCTTCGCTAAGAACTCAGGCAGGAACTTAAGCGAGACCGATCCGTCTCTGAGAAAGGCGATGTCCCGAGGGTCACAACTGAGGACCTGAATCCCACTTCGCCTCCTGGCTGAGGCCAGGGAGAGGAGAGAAGGAAGGTGGTCTTGAAGGGGAGAATGACAAGGGAATAGCACGGAGGGCTCGAAAGGGGGGTTTCTGAGGGAGTCAAGAACAGAAAGAGGTCCCACATGGGAGCGCGCCTAGGGGACTGAGCTTCCCGTAGGGCCACCCCCCCGGAGATAGTTCTCTAAGGAGAAAGTTATTGTCGAATGATGGGCCGCCCAGCTGTCAGATGGTGGTGCCTACGGCCGATCTGTAGCCCCGAATGGAACTAGCAGAGAGCTTTCGAGACGATGAAAGGTGGGATAGGAAATTGCCTATCTGGTGGGATAGGAACTTGCCTATGTGGATGTTGGAGGGGAGGAGGTAGGGGACCGAGTTAGCCGTGCACCACGTGACCCATCTCTCTCATCGCGGTGGTCGCAATTTGGCTGGCATAGAAGCCAAGCGTGTAGGCGAAGCATCAGGGGATTGGAGTGAGGGAGGCCCGAGCGAGGTTGTCTGAGTAAGTCCCACCAAGGGGCTAGCTGGAGAGGGGGAACGTGAGTGAGGGACCTGAGGTCCGGGAACCACAACTGAGTCGGCCACCACGGGGTTATGAGGATGAGTTTGGGTCTCTCCAGCCTGGCCTTCCTGATCACTTTGTGAAGTATGGGGAAGGGGGGAAAGGCGTAGGCGAGGAGTCCCGTCCAGGGGAGGGAGAGCGCATCGACCACGTACTCGGGGGTCCGGGGGAGTGGAGAGACATACATGGGGAGTCGATGGTTGTACCGGGTCGCAAATAGGTCGACCATGGGCTTGAACCAGTGTTCCCAGACGGTGGTTAGTGTCAGCTTGTTCAGGGTCCACTGTGTGTGCAGAAGGGTCCCTGACCGGCTGAGAGTGTCTGCCAGGATGTTGCATGTCCCCGCTATGTGTCTCGCACGGAGGGTGGCTCCCCGTGCGTGGCACCAGCGAAGGAGGGCCTCTGTCCGTAGAGAGAGGCCGATGGAGTGAGCCCCCCCCACCCTACTTCCGATTACGGAAGATGCCGAAGATCGTGTACTGTCCGTCATTCTACTTCGGCCTGTCGCCCAAGCAAGATAAGTCTTGTGCTCTGTCTCGCCTATACTTTGCCTTTGTGTAAAGATTGCTGTGTTTGCACTCTGTACTCATTTATCTGTGGCTTCCGCTTATATCTTGACGTGTGAGGTTATCGGATGGGCTAGCATTCTACCCTTATTCGCTGAAATTTTTTCTCGCGATCGTGGTGCTCCCGGTTCTTGTCTATTTGCGTAACCGGTTCGAGGTTGATCGGCATTTTCCATCGCCACGTCCCTCGCGTTTTCTCGGCCTCCCTTTGTCCATCGGCCTTGCATTTTTCACTCGCCTTTACGGCCTTTTGCCCCAAAATTCCGATTTTCTATCTCGCCGTTACTTGTATCACGATTCCACTATCTCATCTGCGACGATCGCGGGTCGGTTTCGTCGCCATCTTGTTTTGCTCCAGTCTCCATTCCTTGTCGCACCATGCCTTGAGCCAGGCAGCGCTCCACGTAACGCTTCATCTTCTCCATCAGCGTGGCTGTAAACATCCACTGATGAACTACACCTGTGCTAATAATATCCATTCATCAACTGAAACAGTGCTGATAACAAACATCCATTCCATCAAACCCATGCTGAAAGCATCCAACATCCATTCCTTACCCCAGACCCCTACTAAAAACATCCATTCATCAACTAAAACAATGCTGAAAACATCCATTCATTAACCAGACCCATACTGAAAACTTCCATTTATCAACTTTAACAGTACTGAAAACATCCTTCCATTAAATATATCTGCTGAAACCATCAGTTCAGCAATTATTCAAATGCCTACCCCATCAAATGCAAACATACAACGACTGAAACCATCAAGTAATCAAATTCACCTATGCTACAAACATCAATTGATAAACTGTACCAATGTTGACACCCCCTTCGATCTAAAGGCTGGGTCAATTAGTATCAAAGAAAAGGCCTACAAAGCGTCGTACGGCCCATACTGGAGTATATGCAGCACCTGTCTGGGACCCCTACACTGCCAAAGACATCAGCAGAGTGGAAAAGGTTCAGCGTTGAGCTGCCCGCTGGGTGGTCAATAGGCATCGCCAAACATCCAGCGAGGGAGATATGATTAGGCAGCTGCACTGGACCTCTCTCGCTGACAGGAGGCGCACAGTGAGACTTGTAATCCTCTTCACGTACCACCATGGGAGAGGTTACCATCAACACCCCTTACAGGCCAGCCCCCAACCCCCCAACAAGGCCTACATGACAATCCCACCAGTCATCCTATCTTCTCCCTTCCTGTAAGACCAACCACAGGAAATATTCCTTCTTCCCAAGGACCATCAGCGAGTGGAATTGCCTTCCATCTGAGGCCATAACATCATCCTCAGTGGAAAGCTTCAAATCCCAGATCTAATGCCCTTTCCCCTCCCCTCCCACCTGCCCCATCCCCTGCCCATTTCCCATCTCCCCCTAAACATGGCTGTGTCCACTGCTCCCCCTCCACCCCCACCCCCCCATCCCCCATCCCATCCCCTTTCTCCCCAACCCCATTGTCAACACTGTATAGCTGATCTTCTGGGCAGCATATTTCCACTGATACTGCTACTGGAGACTCCCCCCCCCCCCAAAAAAAAAAGTCAGAATCTTCAAAATGATGAGGTGGACATTAAATGAAAGAAGAATTCATCAACTATACCAATGCTGAAAACATCAACTGATGAAATATACCAATATACCAATCAACTGATATTACAAACTATACCAAAGCTAAAACCATCAGATAATCAACTATGCCACTGTTCAAACCATCAACTGATCAAATATACCAACGCTAAAACTTTTAAATGGTCTGTGAACCGTCTGGGCAGTAATGTCTTCTGCAATTTTTATGTTTCTAGTCTGTGGCATCTGAAGAAAACCATGTGTCAAAAAGTTTTGTACTGTAAATACTAAAGTGTAAATGAACACTAATTGACTGTTCTGTACTGTGTACTAAATGAACACTAATTGACTGTTTTGTACTGTGTACTAAATGAACACTAATTGACTGTTTTGTACTGTGTACTAAATGAACACTAACTGACTGTTTTGCACTGTATACTAAATGAACACTACTGACTGTTTTGCACTGTGTACTAAATAAATACTAATTGACTGTTTAGTACTGTGTATTAGATGAATAGTAATTGACTGTTTTGCATTGTAATTCAAATAAACACTGGCTGACTGTTTTACACTGTGTATTAAATAAACACTAATTGACTGTTTTGCAACGTGTGCTAAATAAACGCTGTTTTGCACTGTGTACTAAATAAACACTGACTGTTTTGCACTGTGTACTAATTAAACACTAACTGTTTTGCACTGTGTACTAAATAAACACTGACTGACTGTTTTGCACTGTGTACTAAATAAACAGTGATTGACTGTACTGTGTACTACATACACACAAATTGACTGTTTTGCACTGTGTACTAAATAAACACTGACTGTTATGCACTGTGTACTAAATAAATACTAACTGACCCATGTTGCACTATGTACTAAATAAACACTAACTGACTGTTTTGCACTGTGTACTAAATAAACACTAACTAATTGACTGTTTTGCACTGTGTACTAAATAAACACTAATTGACCGGTTTCCACTGTGTACTAAATAAACACTAAATGACTGTTTTGCACTGTACTAAATAAACACTAACTGACTGTCTTGCACTGTGTATTAAATAAACACTGACTGACTGTTTTGCACTGTGCACTAAATAAACACTAATTGACTGTTTTGCACTGTGTATTACATTAATATCAATTTGCTTTCTGTTTTGTGTATTTATATGTATTCTGGTTCATTAGATAAATGATAAAAGCATCCACTGTATACATGATAAACCATCTAATATCAACGATAACACCATTCAATCCATATTACGAAATCATCTAATATGTGTGATGAAAAATATCAAAACACAATTGCTGTTGGTTTGATATTCACCCTCTCACTCCCTGTCTATTATCTTGCAGGCTTTTAAAAAAATCTCAAACCACAAGAAATTTCACACAGGAAGGCTGGTAGGAAAAGCTTAAAGGAAAAGCAATATCCTGCAAATGTATTCAACCTGGTCACATCTAGGCCTGAATATTATTGTTTCACATTTGCTCAACAACTGTATATTTATTTTGTTGTTTTGTTTTTACACAGCAACAAATTCTTTTTCGTTATTGTCTTCCTTCCTTCCTCCTCTTCTTTCTTCCCTCTTTTCTTTGTTTCCTTCTTTTTCTCTGTCTGTTTGTTGTGTTCTTTGTACAAGCAGCACATTATCAGAGTGACTGTGCCAGTATACCACACATTAGAACATTAACAAACCCAGACATATTGTATCAAGCGCCCAAAACACTAATATCAGCTAGAATATGTCCATTTGTGAGAACATACAGACTATGCATGGTCTGTAAGAGACTGGTCATAAAAAAAAGAAAAAAAAAAAAGATGGGGGAAGAAAAGAAAAAAAGCTAGTAGTGAAAATTGTTGGGGGGGGGTTTCCCACTTTGTGGAGTTTTTTTTGCAGTTGAAGAGGACAGTGTGATGCACCAAAAAATGAAGAGGAGGATTTCGGTCTTAGAAAAAAAAAAAAAGTCATCGCCGTAGGTACTCCATTGATCCGACAACTGATGTCACACACAAAACAAACAAACCAACCAAAAAACAAAAAAAGGAAAAGCAATTCTTATCAGAATTACTTATTAGTAAGTTGTATTTCATTTCCTTGATGACTGTTGATAGTATTAGAGGATTTAATAACAATTTTGTCTAGCAGTTAAAGGGTTAATGCTACAAGTGCTGGACGAAGACAGATGTTACATGACACATTCTACACAACACAAAACCAATCGGATTTCAGGAAACTAATCCCGCTTCCCAATGAAGTGAGATGTTACACATCATACACACACACACACACACACACATACAAGCACACACACATACACACACACACACACACACACACACACACACACACACACACACACACACATACAAGCACACACACACACACACACACACACACACACACACACACACACCACAGCACAGGACCAACCTTTGGAGGGAGGCTGCTTGGCTTTCTGCTGTTCCTCTGTCGGAGCAGTTACCGCATTGCCTGAACCCTGGCTGTCCACTGACTTGGGGGCCAGTAACTCCATGGCTGCCTCCTGCAGATCCAGGCGCCCCCCACACACACCGCCAGGTGCAGCAAGGCTCGGCCCAACGGATCTGTCTGCATCATCTGGGGAAAGACATCATCAACAGTGTCAAACACTGAAGCCAACCCTCCAATATCCAACAGGGTGTGTTGTGCTGCATGCAGACCTGTTTACCCTAAAGCTGCTATCAGTCTATTTCTCCATCAAAATGAGCATATTTTCCTAAAAATGTGTACACTTCTTCCAAATTTCCTAATGTTTGAAAACGCATGGGGTCCTTGCTACTGTTCCGTCATCCAGACACGAGTTCACATGCACAACTTTGCATGACTTGCCTCTCTTTGGTTGAAGTGTTCAAACACAACGGTTATACGCTGTAAGTGCCACTACAGCTCAAGAACTTCGTCTCCAGATTGTTTTTTTCGACGTATTTTTTTTCTAGTTCGTTATAATCATCAGATTTTTGCCGAACATATGTACAAAATACGGCAAAATCGTTTGGGTAAACAGGTCTGTGTTTGCCTAAGTGCCTCTCAAACAACAAAAACTGATAAGTTTGAACATGGTGTTACCAATTTAAACTGTCCTCACCTGACAAGTCCCAAAAGCCTCTTCAGTATGCACTTACCTGAGCTTAGTTTATGCCGAAAACCTACGGCAAGATAAGTAAGTCCGTAATTTGAAACATGGTTACCCAATTTAAAAATTAATTTAAAAGAGAGGTAAGGAAATAATGAAATTAAAATAATTTTTTTAAACTCCTACGAATATATATATTGCTATAAGTTTGAAGAATGTCACATGAGCCATTTACTCGGGAAAAAAAATCTTCTTCTTCTTCAGAACTTTCTTCTGAATCGTTGTTCATCATATCTGAAACCTCATCCCAGTCGAAATCTAGGTCACTCTAAGCTTCATTACCCTTTCACTTTCACTAAGTCTTATGCCGTAAATCCTACAAATCACAGTATCTTCATCACTAAATCTCATTATAGAATGGCAGAAATCAAGGTTAGCCATGGTGAAAAACAGCATTTTGACCACAAAACTTACAAATTCATAAACTCAAGAACTATGGCACATATCGACTCACGTTTTTTTGCAAACGGAAGTGAATGGCTACAGGAAGAAGGAAGTCACATTCTCACGTGACTTCCCTTTCTACGATAAACATGGTGGCATCCATTGTTGCCACGTGTTTTGCAGGCGCTGGCAGGCGCTCAGCCTTTTGGCTGTGTGATGTCCGGTTGGGCACTAGCGGGCACGCGCTTGTCCAGAGAGTTAACTTGTACATCTAGACAAGTGCCGCCATTTCATGATGTCAAGAACAACTGGACATCTAAAAGACACTGTATGCACTGTGGATGATGCCATTTCTTCTTTTTATTCAACATTGTACAATGATTATTACTGATATAGACACCTTGATGTCACTCCAATGTTGTGATCCTGTTTTGTAAGCCATCAGTTGACTGGTATCCATACCTGTTCCCAAGACTGATGCTTACTACTCTCTCTATATATACATTTTCTCTGGGTTTATACACATTGCTCTCTCTGTATTTGTAGGCAGGATTCTACACTTGTTCTGTGGGTTCATACAGATACGCTCTGTACCTGTTGAAAGGGTACATACAGACATATTCTATACTTGCACCCAGGTTTCACTCAGATGTGTTCTATACCTGTTTGTTACCATTCATACAAACATACTCTATACCTCTTGCCAGGGTTTATACTGACAAGTTCTATACCTGTAGCTGAACAAGAGAATGTTGCAGGAGAAGAGAGCAATGCAGGCAAAGAAAATGGTGCCGAACAAGAGAATGTTGCAGATAAAGAAAGCATTGCAGGAGAAGACAGCAGAGCTAAAGAAGAGAATATTGCTGGAGAAGAGAATGTTGCTGGAGAGGAAAATGTTGCAGAGAAGAGAACGTTGCAAGAGACTGAAGAAGCCTGGTTGTGTGAGCATCCTTTAAAGGCTGACTTTTTTTGCAAAGCAAATTCCTCCCAAGTCCACTCAAGAGCAACAGTATGACAGTAAAGAGGAACTAAGAACACACAACCTTCTGCACACACCTACCAATAGTATCACATGAGATTTCCCTACCAGTCCCAGAAAGGGGCAAAGGCACCTCAGGCAAACTGAAACAACATGAGGGGCTGGAACAGCTCAGTTGGTAGAGCGCCAGACTTGTAATCCAAGGGTTGCGGGTTCAAATATCTGCCAGGCCATTTCAGTACAGAGTGATTTTTCCCTCGGAGTTAACATTAGTTCTGACTCCATTTCCCATACAGTCCTTCAAATGAGACTATAAACCAAGGTTCCGTGTGTGAACGCACGCATAACATCTTGCACACATGTAAAATCCCATCACCAACTTTCGGAAGAGAAGGTCTGTTTGGCCGTTGGTATGGATGACACGTTACACATAGCATGCACCTTCCCCGAAGATGGAGTATGGCTGCCTTAATAGCGGGATAAAAAATGGTCATACACACAAAACTTCACTCCCTTTGTTGGGTAGATCATACTTTTTTTTTTTTTTTTGCTGCTGTCCCAACCTCTGCACCACCTCAGAGGCAGTGCACCCACGCCGCTCATACCGACACCCCGTCCACAGCTACAGCCCGGTCGCCCCCGCCGCAGCCCCAGCACTGGCAATCCACAGGGAACAGTCAATGTCAAGTCGTCAAGAGGCAACCCACCGGAGGAGACACTGCACTGCTGCCGAGTCACTTCGGTGG
>JADBJO010011816.1:42500-62114 GCA_016801955.1 Conus betulinus
AGCTGGCACACACATAACGGGTCAGCCTGCTCGTGGCCAAGCCAGCACGCGTCAACAAAGGCGGCCAAGCGTTGGAAGGGGAACAGGTACGACTCATAGTTATTGTCTTGTGCGAGTGTGCTGATGAATGGGTTTTGATCACATGGCATTTACCAGAAAACAGAAGACTTCACATGGTGGGCGTGGTGTGGGGCGTGGCACTTTGTCTGAGTGTTTCTGATTTCACTCTGTGTGTGTGTGTGTGTGTGTGTGTGTGTGTGCTATCAAATGGTTTTTGAGTAGATACTTGAAACAAGACTGAGTGAGAAGTAGTAATGGTGCATGTGCTATTTGTGTGTGTGTGTGTGTGTGTGTGTGTGTGTGTGTGTGTGTGTGTGTGTGTGTGTGTGTGTGTGAGAGAGAGAGAGAGAGAGAGAGAGAGAGAGAGAGAGAGAGAGAGTGTGTGTGTGTGTGTGTGTGTGTGTGTGAACATGACTTTTATTTTATGTCAACAGGTGTTGGCAGAGGACGGGGGGGACAGAGGCAGAGGACGGGGAGCTGCTGCACAGAGGGGGAGAGGGAGAGGTGGTGTGTTGGCCCAGCCCCTTGTGCCACCTAACAACACCCAGCCACACAAGAAAACACACACACAGCAAAGTTGGATTTTCTGACGTTCCAGCTGCAAGTCATCAGCGACCTCCTGTATGGCGACAATCCAGCATCACAAGCAGCTCTACCCCGTTCTGAAGAAATTGCATGACTGACGGAGAGGCACTTCCCCACTACCTTAGAAAAGACTGGGGGGGGGGGGGGGGGGGGGGGTGGGGGGGGGGGGGGGGGGGTAGGGGGGGTTGGTGGGGGGGGGGGGGGAGTGTTCATCAGGCAGGAGGTGCAAGGTGTGCAGCAGAGGGGCATCCCAAAGGAAACAAACTGTGTGTGTGGACAGTGTCCTTCAACACCACCTCTGTGTGTGCAGCCTTGTTTCCAGGAGTACACACAAAAAAAAAACTATAAGAAAACTATTAGTCACTGTCTCCAGTCCCTGTATATATGATTATGTACATATGTGTGTGATTTTATCATCATTGTGTTTGTGTTGTGTGGTCATAATACTGGTGGATAACAGAAGAAGAAAAGCACCAGTGACACATAAATTTCTTTCTAAAACCTCCTCCAAACAACCTAGATGTAGCTGTGGACATGTATCTGGTCAATTTGAAAACTTTGGATTTATATTTTTCACATAAGGTAAGGAAATACATTTTTCCTTGTAATTCTTTTGTTTTCTAACAATAATTCACTGTTTTGTGTTCACACTAATATGATAGTATGTTTAGAAATTGAGTGAAAAAAACACATAAACCTATTTCATTGGACATAAAATTTTTGCAGTGTTCTTGAATGTGATTGAAATTGTTATCAAAAGATAGAGTGTTCAATTTCCTTTCAGAAAAGTAAAGGTTTGATACACTTTTGTTTAGTAGTTTTTTGAGCCAGAATTTTTTTGAATTATTACCCTTCGCGACTAAAAAAGGCTTGGCAAAAAATGGCCAGCGCCGTGACCTCAGAAAACAGATCATAAACACAGAGCAAAGAAAGACAGAAAAAAAAAGAGAAAACAACAGTCACAAAGAAGATCAGCACAAAACATCCATGACAACAAGAATCACCTCAAGGACATCCGCTGTGCTGATGTCTGGAATCTTTTCATCCTGGGGAAACTTGAACTTCTCGTACACAGTGGGCAGGCACTGCAGCGGCCCCAGGCGCAAGGCTTCAAAGCTTCTCCTCCCGTCTGTGTCAAACTCAATCAGTGACTGCTCCAGGTCATACAGGGTGCACAGAGAGTGAGCCAGCACGAAAGCCTCGATAGACGCATTCACCTGCAACACACCACTGCAGTGATCAACGGCCCATCCCATTTTGCCTTTGTCGTCACTCTCAAACTCCAGCTGTGGAGTTTTACAAACGGGAGGATAAACCTGGATACATTAAATTATGTTAAGTCTTTCTATTCTCACTATAGCCATTATACAAGTATTACATTCAATATCATTCAAGAACACCCTTTAATTCACTGTGAGGAATTACATCATGTGCAACAACACGAACGCATGAATTCACACAAACAAAACATGTACATCAGCACAGTGCATCATGCACACATCAACACCACCTTCAGTCCAGAGTTAAATCATCAAACAGCACTCTACCTGTCTTCATCATGCTCTCTCTAAGTTTATATAAAGCAAGATAAACAAACAGCACTTCAGTGTTAATCATCATCTCTCTCTGGGTTTATGTAAAGCAAGATAGAACAAACAGCACTCTGATCATGATCATCATTTTCTCACTGGGTTTATACAGAACAAGAGAAAAAACAAACAAATAGCACTCCATTCATAGCCATCGTTCTCTCTCTGGGTTTATATAAGGCGAGATGAGATAAACAGCACTACAGTCATAAATATCATTCTGTTTCTCTGGGTTCACATAAAGCATATACTCACAAAAATAATCAAGCAGGCATTCCAACAGGCACACAGGTTTGGGAGAAGGAACATATTATCTCAATTTGAGAAATTAATTTGTGGTCACACACATTCACAGCAAATAAACAATAATTTAGTCACATTACCCATTTTCTCACACATATGACATACATTCATATAAAGGAATTTGGATTTCAATTAAACATCTCTCTCGGTTCATAAAATCAATGGACAGGGGAATAAAACTTGTTTAAATCTGACACTTCTGCATTTAACCGATCGATATCTTCGTCCTGACTGAAGAAGGTCATACTGATTTGCAAGAACTGGGTCTGGTCACACGCAATTCTTCGCTTTACAAACAACACGGCACCTGTACAGCTCACTCAGACTTTTTTGTCTCTCACCAACAATTTTTCCTCCCACGTTCACCACTTTCTCAAGCACATTTCTGCTCTTCACAGTCAACCCACCATACCAACACATAAATGAGAAAGTTAAAAAAACAGATTCCAAGAAGCATGAATAAAATGTCCGAAGAATGTCAGTATTCACATGAAATGATCGCAGCTTGCGAAGACAGTATAATCTGGTTTGACATTTTTGTGGACATGCTCAACATGGGATTTAAAATTCAGCTTATTATCTATAAAAGTTCCTAAATATTTGTATGATTCAACACGTTCTACTTCAGCACCTTTGATAAAAAGTGGTGGTACAGCTTTTGGATTCTTTCTAAAATCAATCAACATTTCTTTCGTTTTTGTTACATTCAGATTAAGATAGTTATGATAGTACCAGTCAACAAATCTTTGAACCTCCTTGAAGTAAACAGAATCAGAGTTGGAGAGATCCACAAGTGCTGAGTCATCTGAATATTTAATGTACAAAGTTGAATCACTTCCTGAACAATCATTTGTGTACAGAGTAGCACTGGTGATAAAACAGTACCCTGGGGTGCACCAGTTTGAAATGACTCTGGAAGACGAAACAACACTTTGATATCGAACAGACTGTGTCCTCTAACAAAAATGTTGTTTTTAAATACCATAATTCCGGGAAGAAAACCGTTGATCACCGGTGATCGAAATTCAAAGGAAAGAACTGAAGAGAGTTAAAGGTGACAAAACATAAGATGTATAAAGAAACAACAGACAACATCACCACTGAAATCAGTACCATCTCATAGTGAATTAAAATAAGGAACATGGTTTGCTTGAATTATAATTTATTACTGTTTGATTACGGTTAATAAGTACTCTTATAAACAAAGGACAAACCTTGTCCATTCATGAAAGGTCAGTGTAACAAGTGATACATAGAAGATCATTAGAGGAAAAAGAGAGAAAGAAAAGAAAAATGAAAAAGGCACACAAAAAAAAAAAAAAAAAAAGAAAAAAGTTTCTCTTTTTTTTTGTTAGTTTGAAGAAAGCCAGTTGAAACATGTCTATTAAAAACACATCCCTCCCCTACCCCTCAACAAAAATTTGCAGAGTTATACCTCAGTTCTGGCAGAGTATGTTTAACCTGAATCACAGCCCCTCCCTCCACCCTTTTTCTCTGTGATTTTCACAAGCCTTCAATTCATGTCAACTTTTCTTTGATAAAGGAGATATAGATCCTACAAACTAACACAGCAAACAATGTAAACATCAAAGAAAATATTCAACATTTATTAACAGAATGTTACAGGACATCCTTATAAGAAGCAACTGGCCATACACTGACAGGGAGGGGAAGCAACTCAACACTGTAAACCAGAAATGTCAGACAACCTAGTGAGAAGTCTCAGAACTGTACTGGCTATGAACACTGGCTAGAGCCAGCAAACTGACCGTCGCATGGAAGACTCAGACATGGGACGGTACATAACATCAAATTTCATTTTACAGGCTGACTACAAAAGATCTGTGAATGACTGAACTAGGTCAAGGAAATGACATTGCAGCACTGTGCTGAAGATCTACAGAGACTGGATGTATTCTCCTCATAATTTGCAAAGGATATTTGTTTTGTAGAAGTACGAATACATTTATATGATATAAATCTACAACAAAGAGAGAGAGAGAGAGGTCATCATGCACTTTTCCGTCGCACTATGATACACTACTGAACTGAGGCACACTATCCAACATGTGTTTGCCTGTTAATACCCCCTTTGTGACAACAATTCCTTATGCTTTTTTTTCTTTATTTTTTTGGCAAATTTTGCACAGTATGTCAGGGTCAAAGTCCTGATCCAGTTTTTATTTTGATAGGTCCGTTTCCAGGTCCAATTTTTTATTTTCCAGTTGTTGTCGGCAAGTTTCGCCGAGGTGAAAATTGATAAATGGCCTGTCCCATGTGTAAGATTAGCATAAGGGTGTAGTAGGTGGTAAGTTGTGTTGGTTCAGTAATATTAGTTGATTGTGGTTACGCTTTTTCCCCCTATGATTTAGGATGGTCCTGGAAGGAAGGGTTTGTCAGACTTGCAGACGACACTTTTACTACTAGCGAGAGTAGGAACAAGATGTGTGTTTGACACAGGAGATTTTGTGAAAGTATAATTTTGTGTTATATTCATTTTTTTTTTGTTAAATGTATGTAATTTGAAGACCTGTGTTCAGTCAATAACTGAACTGGAAACGAAGGGATCAATAATTTCTAATTTGTTGAAAGATTTAAACATTAGATCTTTACTGTAGTAGTACAGTAAATTCTTTTGGCCAAAGTGTGTTTGACACAGATATTTTGCTTTGTAGTAGTAGTACTGTGATAACTATCTTGTGAATGTGAGCAAGGTCCTGTCACGGAATAGTATGATTTGCTGTTGCTGTTGCTGTTGCTGTTCATGATGCTGCCATGTGGGCGTCTTTGAAGTGGGTCTCGGCTATGCTACAGTCGGGGTTCTCAAGTTACACTACTTGGAGGAGAACTGTGTGTGTGTGCTGGTGAACAATGGGTTCTGCATGCATCTGAGTTCAAGACATCCTAGAACTGGAGACTACTGCATCGCTACAGAACAATTAGCCGGCAATCCACAGGCAGCAGTCAATGTCAAGTCGTCAAGAGGCCACCCACCGGAGGAGACACTGCACTGCTGCCGAGTCACTTCAGTGGTGTTCAGTGGCGCCTGTTCTGATCTAACATACGCAGGACACCACCTACTAAGCCCCCTACTAACGACAATAATTGCTTAGTCGCGGAGCCGGCGTGAGTGAGCTCTCCCTCCGGAGGGCGCCACCACGTCCGTCCAACGACAGCCCCATGGACCGCCGATACGGTGACCCCGACGGAAACCAACCAAGGCCACAGACGTGGAGAGGACATCGAAACTGAGGTCACCATGAGAGCAGGGCATGAAGGGCCACAGAATTTGAGACTTTTTTTTTTTTTTTTTTTTTTTTTTTTTTTTTAAATGCTGATCGATGAGAATGAGGATGATTATGATGATGCTACGGATTTCCATTTCGGTCTGAGACTACATGACAGGGCTGTACTCTACGCTTCCTTCATAATATATCCCGGCGCGTCAACCAGGCCCGAGAGATACAGACACCTGCAGTGTTGGTCAGCAAATTTGAGGCCCGGGAGTCCGCGACGCTAACCACTTCGCCACGGCGGCTGGTCTATGTTTTAAATCTGTTACCTGTTAGAGGTAAACCAAATTCTTGAAGAAGAATAATTTTGCACAGACTCTATTATTGAAATACCCTAGACTACTGTTAAGAGTTTGTGACAAAAATTATGGGGGCTCGTCCGGGATATTGATCCAAGAGGTTCCTGTTATTTTTGCCTACTGCTAGTTAGCAGAAAGTATATTGTGGTTATTTAGTTGATGATTTGTTGGAATTTGTATTGCAGGGAAGACACTTGGTTTTGTAGTGTTGTTAGGATATATATATGCATTTTTTTTTCCTTCTCTGTTGTGCATTTATTTTAGAGTTGGAAATTTTGTTTTTGGGATGGCAGAAGTTTATCCTACTCCTGGAGTTACTCCAGTGGGTCGTGGCCGTGGTCATGGTGCTGTTACTGAGGATAGATCTCATCAGTTTATTCTTGGAAGTCCTATGGCAAGGTTTAGAATGGAGGGTGAACAGATGGGGTTAACTGGCAGAGAACTTGCTCAGTTTGTTACTGACTGTGAAAACAGATTATTGAGGCAGAAAGAGGTGGAAGCTGAAATAGCTTTGAAAGAGCGAGAACTGCAGCTGAAAATGCAGGCGTCTTCATTTAGTCATGGGGATAGTCTGGAGTTGAGAGGGTCAAACTTGATATGCCATTTTTTGAAGATGGTGATGATATTGATAGCTATCTTTGTCAGTTCGAACGTCTCGCAAAGTTGCAGGATTGGAAGCCGAGTACTTGGGCAGTGCGATTGGGCGCTTTGTTGAAAGGCAAGTCAAGAGAGGTTTATACTGGTTTGTCGGAGGATGAGGTGCACAGTTATACTGTTCTGAAAACTGCTCTGTTAAGGCATTACCAGATTTCAGCGGAGACTTATCGTCACAAATTCCGCAGAGTTCGGAAAGAACCAGGAGAGACTTACCAGCGTTATGTGGCAAAACTGAAGTTGTGGGTGGAAAGGTGGCTACAGTTGTCAGAATGTAGAGCTACTTTTGATGAACTTCTGGATTTAGTGCTCATGGAACAGTTTTTGGAGAGTTTGTCAGCGGATTTGGCAACTTTCATCCGGGAGAGAAAACCGAAGTCTGTGCAAGAGGCTGCAGATTTGGCCGAGATATACTCTGTAGCTCACAGGGGAAGGAATGAAGTTAGTAAAGGGGGACTACCTTCTGGTTCAAGGGGTTCAGTAGGCCAGAAACAGGGTTTTTCAAAACCAAGCAAGGAAATCATGTGTCATCACTGCAAGAAAAGGGGACATAAAAAAGTGGATTGTTTTCTTTGGAAAAAAGAAAAGGAAAAATCAGGGATAAAAGCAGTCATTACAACCATGCGACTGGGTTCACATGATTCTAGTCATGTTGATGAATTGTGTCAGGCTTGTTCGGAAAAACCTTTTGTGCCAAGATGTACGGGTAAAGTCAGGTCAAAGGAAATTGAGGCTTTGAGAGATACAGGGGCAGTACTTTTTGTGGTGAAGAAAGATTTGGTGGCTGAGAATCAGTTTGGGAGAGACACTGAAAGTCATGTTGGCAGCTTCCAGTAGTGTCAGGAACTACCTATTGGGTGGATAGATATTCAGTCTCCATTTTTCACAGGAACTACCAAGGCTGTACTGATGGAAAACCCAGTGGTAGATTTACTCATTGGAAACAAGGCAGTTGGTCGGGATGGAGAGGAAGTGTCTGTACCTGTGTACAAAGCGGTGAAGTCAGTGTCGGTATTGACTCGGGCTCAGGCAGCGAAACAGAAAAAGCCATTTGTTCCTTTGAAGCCTTCTGCTGAAGCGATAGGAAATGTGAGTCCGATGAACTGAAGAAGGCTCAACAGAATGATAAAACCTTGGAAAAGTTTTGGGATCTGGCAAAGGAGGGAAAACCTAGAAACTCTGGAAAATCTGGGCAGGTAGTGTTTTTGAAGAAAGTCGGGGGATACTCTACCGACAGTATATTGGAAAAGATGGTTCATACAAACAGGTTGTTACCTGTGTGTTTCCGTCGGGACTTGATGAGGATTGCTCATGAATCATTGATGGGAGGTCACTTGGGAACGAAAAAGACTCTCGAGAGGTGCAGGCAGCAGTTTTTCTGGCCAGGAATTTGTGCTGATGTCAGACGATACTGTCTTTCTTGTGATGTGTGTCAGAAAATGACTCCTAAAGGGAAAACAAAGAAGGTTCCTATGGTCAAAATGCCATTGATTGACACTCCTTTTCATAGGGTGGCTATTGATTTGGTTGGTCCTATAATTCCAGCATCTGAAAGTAGGAACCGCTATGTACTGACAGTTGTGGACTATGCTACTCGTTACCCTGAAGCGGTACCTTTGAAGAGTATTGAAGCTGAACGTGTGGCCGAGGCTTTGTTTGAAATCTGGACAAGAGTGGGCATACCATCTTAAGTGTTGACTGACAGAGGGACTCAATTCACTAGCTCTGTTATGAGTCAGATAAATCGACTTTTGTCTATCAGAGGCCTGACGACAACTCAGTACCATGCACAGTGCAATGGGTTGGTCGAAAGGTTTAATGGTACTCTCAAAACAATGCTGCTGAGAAGTTGTGTCAAGAGCAGCCAAAACTTTGGGATCGGTTTTCTTCCTGCTCTTCTTTTCGCTTACCGTGAATCTCCTCAGGAAAGTCTTGGATTTTCACCTTTTGAACTTTTGTACGGTCATACTGTCAGAGGGGCCACTCATGGTTTTGTGACAGGCATGGACTGATGAGGAAGCTGCTGATGAAGTCAAAACTACTGCACAATATGTTGTTGATTTGCGGAATCGCATTGAGGAAACTTGCAAACTGGCTCAGGAAAATTTGAAGAAGGCGACCGCTCGATATGCCAAATATTTTGACCGAAAAGCTAGTCCTCGTTCATTCAAACCTGGAAGCAAAGTTCTTTTGTTGTTGTCCCCCAAACACAACAAACTTCAGGTATGTTGGCAGGGTCATATGAAGTGGTGGAGAGAGTTGGAGAAGCTGACTACAGGTCAGGGTGGCAGGCAGGGTAAAACTGTATCATGCAAAATTGCTGAAACAGTATGTTGAGAGACCAGATGGGAGGGAAACGGGAGGCGGTTTCAGCTGTTCAAGTTGCAGTTGTTGTGGAGGAAGGAGGAGAGGATGGACTTGGGAAAGATTTCGGAAGGTTTCTATGTGTTCACTAGGAAAAGAGGAGTCTTTAGCGGACATCCAGTTTGGTCTGACATTGTCTGATAAACAGAAGCATCAGGCGACTCAGGTAGCTGAGTGTTTTGAAAGGGTCGTGACTGATCTTCCTTTGCAGACTGACTTGGGTGAGTTTGAGTTGAAGCTCCTGGAAACTACTCCTATTAGGGTGAAACAGTACCCGCTGCCTCATTCAAAGCAGACTGTTGTTCGCAAGGAAGCTTGGTGTGATTGAACCGGCTTGTTCTCCATATAGTTCTCCTATAGTTTTGGTGTCAAAGAAGGATGGAAAGGTTCGCTTCTGTGTTGACTACCGGAAATTGAACAGTGTCACCGAGTTTGATACTGAGCCACTTCCAGATACTGAGTATCTGTTCAGTCAATTGAGCCAGGCCAAATACCTGTCCAAGCTGGATTTATCAAAGGGATATTGGCAGATTCCAATCAAACCAGAGGACAGAGCAAAAACTGCATTTTGCACACCACGGGGTCAGTTTCAGTGGAAGTCATGCCTTTTGGGTTGCAGAATGCTGTTGCAGTTTTTAGTAGAATGATGCGGCGGCTGCTTGAACCATTGGAAAGAACTGATGTACAAAATTTCATGGATGACATCATCGTCGCCACTAAAACCTGGGAATCGCATCTTGATGCTCTACAGGCAGTCTTTCAAAGGTTGCTGGATGCAAATTTGTCTGTGTCGTCCTTCCAAATGTTTCATTGGATTTGAAGAATTGGAATTTTTGGGTCACAGGGTTGGTCAAGGTGTTTTGAAACCAACAGAGGACAAAGTTGAGAAGATCCGTAGTGCTCCAATTCCTACAACAAAGAAAGAAGTCAGGTCATTTTTGGGTTTGGCGGGCTATTATCGCCGATTCGTTCCAATTTTTGTTCTGGCAGCTCCTTTGACTGATCTGACAAAGAAAAATCAACCAAATCGTATTCTGTGGAGTGACAGTTGTGAGAAAGCATTCCGCACAATGAAGCAACACTTGTGCAGTGAACCGGTAGTACTTCTACCAAATCCGAATGCTCCTTTTGTTCTACGAACTGATGCTTCAAATGTTGGTTTGGGTGCAGTTTTGCTACAAGAAAGAGATGAGGTTTTATGTCCAGTGCATTATGCTAGCCGGAAACTGTCCAAAGCTGAGCAGAATTATGCTACTGTGGAGTTGGAATGTTTGGCTGTTGTGTGGGCTGTTGGGAAGTTTGAGTCCTACTTGTACGGACAACATTTCATTCTTCAAACGGATCATCAACCTCTGGCTTTCCTGCAGAAAGCAAAAAACTCTCCAACAGTCGGTTGATGAGGTGGGCTTTGTTGTTACAAAGTTACTTCTACACAGTGCAGGTGATTCCTGGCAAGGAAAATGTGGGAGCTGACTATCTCAGTCGAGCGTTTCCTGTGGAAAGTTGAACAATTCAGTTTGATTCTCGGTTGTGAATGAAACTGTTAAGTTTCATCTTTAGCAAGGGGGTGTTGTCAGGGTCAAAGTCCTGATCCAGTTTTTATTTTGATAGGTCCGTTTCCAGTCCCAATTTTTTATTTTCCAGTTGTTGTCGGCAAGTTTTCGCCGAGGTGAAAATTGATAATGGCCTGTCCCATGTGTAAGATTAGCATAAGGGTGTAGTAGGTGGTAAGTTGTGTTGGTTCAGTAATGTTAGTTGATTGTGGTTAACGCTTTTTTTCCCCCTATGATTTAGGATGGTCCTGGAAGGAAGGTTTTGTCAGACTTGCAGACGACACTTTTACTACTAGCGAGAGTAGGAACAAGATGTGTGTTTGACACAGGAGATTTTGTGAAAGTATAATTTTGTGTTATATTCATTTTTTTTTTGGTTGTATGTATTTGAAGACCTGTGTGTTCAGTCAATAACTGAACTGGAAACGAAGGAATCAATAATTTCTAATTTGTTGAAAGATTTAAACATTAGATCTTTACTGTAGTAGTACAGTAAATTCTTTTGGCCAAAGTGTGTTTGACACAGATATTTTGCTTTGCAGTAGTAGTACTGTGATAACTATCTTGTGAATGTGAGCAAGGTCCTGTCACAGAATAGTATGATTTGCTGTTGCTGTTGCTGTTGCTGTTCATGATGCTGCCATGTGGGCGTCTTTGAAGTGGGTCTCGGCTACGCTACAGTCGGGGTTCTCAAGTTACACTACTTGGAGGAGAAACTGTGTGTGTGTGTGCTGGTGAACAATGGGTTCTGCATCTGAGTTCAAGACATCCTAGAACTGGAGACTACTGCATCGCTACAGAACAATTAGCTAAGTAAAACTTTAGTCTTCGGACTCTAAGACAATACTGTTGGCTATGATGAGATCGACTCCGGGTCGCTAGTATTTGTTTTTATTTTGGTTATGGTGGGGTGCTAAAAGATTAATGATAAATAAATATTGTGAAATTTAAAGTTTGTGTGGTCACCCTAATTGTGAGAATGTTGTTGGTTAAATATTGTCCTGTTCTATGTTTTAAATCTGTTACCTGTTAGAGTAAACCAAATTCTTGAAGAAGAATAATTTTGCACAGACTCTATTATTGAAATACCCTAGACTACTGTTAAGAGTTTGTGACAAAAATTATGGGGGCTCGTCCGGGATATTGATCCAAGAGGTTCCTGTTATTTTTGCCTACTGCTAGTTAGCAGAAAGTATATTGTGGTTATTTAGTTGATGATTTGTTGGAATTTGTATTGCAGGGAAGACACTTGGTTTTGTAGTGTTGTTAGGATATATATATGCATTTTTTCCTTCTCTGTGTTGCATTTATTTTAGAGTTGGAATTTTTTGTTTTTGGGATGGCAGAAGTTTATCCTACTCCTGGAGTTACTCCAGTGGGTCGTGGCCGTGGTCATGGTGCTGTTACTGAGGATAGATCTCATCAGTTATTCTTGGAAGTCCTATGGCAAGGTTTAGAATGGAGGGTGAACAGATGGGGTTAACTGGCAGAGAACTTGCTCAGTTTGTTACTGACTGTGAAAACAGATTTATTGAGGCAGAAAGAGGTGGAAGCTGAAATAGCTTTGAAAGAGCGAGAACTGCAGCTGAAAATGCAGGCGTCTTCATTTAGTCATGGGGATAGTCAGGAGTTTGAGAGGGTCAAACTTGATATGCCATTTTTTGAAGATGGTGATGATATTGATAGCTATCTTTGTCAGTTCGAACGTCTCGCAAAGTTGCAGGATTGGAAGCCGAGTACTTGGGCAGTGCGATTGGGCGCTTTGTTGAAAGGCAAGTCAAGAGAGGTTTATACTGGTTTGTCGGAGGATGAGGTGCACAGTTATACTGTTCTGAAAACTGCTCTGTTAAGGCATTACCAGATTTCAGCGGAGACTTATCGTCACAAATTCCGCAGAGTTCGGAAAGAACCAGGAGAGACTTACCAGCGTTATGTGGCAAAACTGAAGTTGTGGGTGGAAAGGTGGCTACACAGTACATGTCTCCCAGTCAAAGCCTCTGTTTGCCCTTTGCCCCCTCACCTTGGCTAGTCGTCGCTCGTGCTCATTGATGCAGGGAATGTGGAAAGGGAAGCGGATGTCAGGCATCCGTAAATCCCTCAAATCCCGAATACCAAAGCGCTTCAACAGCAGCTGAATGATGCGATCTGGGGAGACGTGGTCCCCTGCTTCTACCAGCAACTCAATGCACTCTTCTGCAATGGCCGACACCTGAAACAACATGGTCAGAACAACACATCAGCATGACCGTTTGCCTTTCTGTCATATTTGTCAGTGCTGTCTACTTTTTCACGCTCTGTCTCACTAATAACAAGTCCTTTTTGAAAACAATCCATCCACCCCTACCCCACCTCCCCCAAAAAAGGTCCTCTGCAAACATGTGTGACGCCATTGAGCCGTGAATACAATCAGTTGCTGAAGATCTGGGGTTGGTAAGACCCTAAGTAACTTAATCAAGCAGAGACTCAAAACTATGTGAAAGCAGACACGAAATTAATCAAGCAGAGACTCAAAGTTATGTAAAAACAGACAGCATTTTGATGAAGTAGAGACTCAAAGTTATGTAAAAGCAGACAGCATTTTGATGAAGTAGAGACTCAAAGTTATGTGAAAGCAGACAGGAACTTGATGAAGTAGAGACTCAAAGTTAGGTGAACGCAGACAGGAACTTGGCGAAGTAGAGACTCAAAGTTAGGTGAAAGCAGACAGGAACTTGGAAGTAGAGACTCAAAGTCAGGTGAAAGCAGACAGGAACTTGGTGAAGTAGAGACTCAAAGTCAGGCGAAAGCGGACAGGAACTTGGTGAAGTAGAGACTCAAAGTCAGGTGAAAGCAGACAGGAACTTGGTGAAGTAGAGACTCAAAGTTAGGTGAAAGCAGACAGGAACTTGGTGAAGTAGAGACTCAAAGTCAGGTGAAAGCAGGCAGGAACTTGGCGAAGTAGAGACTCAAAATCAGGTGAAAGCGGACAGGAACTTGGTGAAGGACAGACTCAAAGTCAAGTGAAAGCAGACAGGAACTTGGTGAAGTAGAGACTCAAAGTCAGGCGAAAGCGGACAGGAACTTGGTGAAGTAGAGACTCAAAGTCAGGTGAAAGCAGACAGGAACTTGGTGAAGTAGAGACTCAAAGTTAGGTGAAAAGCAGACAGGAACTTGGTGAAGTAGAGACTCAAAGTCAGGTGAAAGCAGGCAGGAACTTGGCGAAGTAGAGACTCAAAATCAGGTGAAAGCGGACAGGAACTTGGTGAAGGACAGACTCAAAGTCAAGTGAAAGCAGACAGGAACTTGGTGAAGTAGAGACTCATTTTCGGTGAAGTAGAGACTCAAAGTCAGGCGAAAGCGGACAGGAACTTGGTGAAGTAGAGACTCAAAGTCAGGTGAAAGCAGACAGGAACTTGGTGAAGTAGAGACTCAAAGTCAGGTGAAAGGAGACATGAACTTGGCGAAGTAGAGACTCAAAGTTAGGTGAAAGGAGACATGAACTTGGCGAAGTAGAGACTCAAGTTAGGTGAAAGCAGACAGGAACTTGGCGAAGTAGAAACTCCAGGTTAGGTGAAAGCAGACAGGAACTTGGCGAAGTAGAGACTCAAAGTCAGGTGAAAGCAGACAGGAACTTGGTGAAGTAGAGACTCAAAGTCAGGTGAAAGCGGACAGGAACTTGGTGAAGGACAGACTCAAAGTCAGGTGAAAGCAGACAGGAACTTGTTGAAGGACAGACTCAAAGTCAGGTGAAAGCGGACAGGAACTTGGTGAAGTAGAGACTCAAAGTCAGGTGAAAGCAGCAGACAGGAACTTGGCGAAGTAGAGACTCAACTTTAGGTGAAAGCAGACAGGAACTTGGCGAAGTAGAGACTCAAAGTTAGGTGAAAGCAGACAGGAACTTGGCAAAGTAGAGACTCAAAGTTAGGTGAAAGCAAACAGGAACTTGGCGAAGTAGAGACTCAAAATCAGGTGAAAGCAGACAGGAACTTGGTGAAGTAGAGACTTAAAGTCAGGTGAAAGCATACAGGAACTTGGTGAAACAGAGACTCAATTTTAGGTGAAAACAGACAGGAACTTGATGAAAAAGAGACTCAAAGTTAGGTTAAAGCAGACAGGAACTTGATGAAGTAGAGACTCAAAGTCAGGTGAAAGCGGACAGGAACTTGTTGAAGGACAGACTCAAAGTCAGGTGAAAGCGGACAGGAACTTGGTGAAGTAGAGACTCAAAGTCAGGTGAAAGCAGACAGGAACTTGGCGAAGTAGAGACTCAACTTTAGGTGAAAGCAGACAGGAACTTGGCGAAGTAGAGACTCAAAGTTAGGTGAAAGCAGACAGAAACTTGGCAAAGTAGAGACTCAAAGTTAGGTGAAAGCGGACAGGAACTTGGCAAATTAGAGACTCAAAATCAGGTGAAAGCAGACAGGAGCTTGGTGAAGTAGAGACTTAAAAGTCAGGTGAAAGCATACAGGAACTTGGTGAAATAGAGACTCAATTTTAGGTGAAAACAGACAGAAACTTGATGAAAAAGAGACTCAAGTTAGGTGAAAGCAGACAGGAACTTGATGAAGTAGAGACTCAAAGTCAGGTGAAAGCAGACAGGAACTTGGTGAAGGACAGACTCAAAGTCAGGTGAAAGCGGACAGGAACTTGGTGAAGGACAGACTCAAAGTTAGGTGAAAGCGGACAGGAACTTGGTGAAGAAGAGACTCAAAGTCAGGTGAAAGCAGACAGGAACTTGATGAAAAAGAGACTCAAAGTTAGGTGAAAGCAGACAGGAACTTGATGAAGTAGAGACTCAAAGTCAGGTGAAAGCAGACAGGAACTTGGTGAAGGACAGACTCAAAGTCAGGTGAAAGCGGACAGGAACTTGGTGAAAAAGAGACTCAAAGTCAGGTGAAAGCGGACAGGAACTTGGTGAAGGACAGACTCAAAGTCAGGTGAAAGCGGACAGGAACTTGGTGAAGGACAGACTCAAAGTCAGGTGAAAGCGGACAGGAACTTGGTGAAGGACAGACTCAAAGTCAGGTGAAAGCGGACAGGAACTTGGTGAAGGACAGACTCAAAGTCAGGTGAAAGCAGACAGGAACTTGGTGAAGCAGAAAACTCAAAAGTCAGGTGAAAGCAGACAAGAACTTGGTGAAGTAGAGACTCAAAGTCAGGTGAAAGCAGACAGAAACTTGATGAAGGACAGACTCAAAATTATGTGAGAGCAGCAGACAGAAACTTGATGAAGCAGAGACCCAGAGTTTTGGAAAAACAGACAGAAAGATGAATCATACAGACAGTATCAGTCTGTCACTGTCAGTCTGTGGCAGTGCCAGTGACTGGCCACAATGGTCAATCATAAACGTCAGCAACACACAGCCAGACAAAGGCACATCAAATCACACTTCACTTTACAGAAATTCCATGAATTAGACCATGCAGAGCTTTTATAGCCAATTCTTTAAAAAAAAAAAAAAAAAATCAAAACCTCCACTTTGTCTGACACTCTTAAAAATGAATCTTGTAAAGGGCTGGAAAAAAGCCAACTCAAAAAAATCTTTAAAAAGAAAAAAAAGAAAAAAAAAGCCAGGGTCCAAGGACTGCCAAGGTCAGAGGGGTACTGGGGCAATGTCCCAGTGGGGGTCTCAGGGGTGCAAGGGCCTCCAATCACAATGGAATTGGAGCAGTTCTGAAGACCATTTTGTGGTCTCTCATAATAGGCAAATGTCCATGTAGCATGCAAAACATACACAAAAAAAAAGAAAGACAGAAAGAAAAAGAAAATGAGAGAGAAAAGAGAAAAGGAAACGAAAAGAAAAGAAAACTGCACAGACTCTCACACACACAGACGCACGCACGCACGCTCGCACGCACACACACACACACACACACACACACACACACACACACACCACACACACACACACACACACACACCACACTCTTTATTTCATAAATTAAAAAAAAAAAAAAACGGGTTTTAAATCAACAGTCATGCTTATAACTTGATAATAACAGAACAATGTCCTTTGTTTTGGACATAATTATAAAACATTTCATTTCTTGTGGTTTACAGTGCAGCCGACCACAAGGCTCTATACTACATCGCTTACGAGAGCTGTCACACTGCCTCATAAAATTCATGCATGTTTCTTTTAATATAACCGTCACAGTTTTTTTTTTTAAAACTTAGAACTGAAACAAATGACAACAAACGTTCTTTTGTCAACACACCAGTCTGCTCTGACTGCAGTCCAGTGCTCTTGAAGCATCAATGTGCTTCCTGGAGTGCGCATGGTCAGAGAGCACTCTTAAACCATGGATGGCATAGTTCAGATCCATGTCACAAAGCGCACAGTGTCATATTGTTTGAATGTGCCATTCCTGATTCCCGTCTCCTTCACATTCTGAATACAAGTCCATTCCTGTTGCTGACAGCCCAGCTGACCACACGCTGAAACCTGCTGATCAAATCTGCCCACTCTCCTCCTGTATTTTCAGCCCATCCCCATCTCTAATTGCTTTTGCTTTCCTCCAACATCTCACACAATTTACCATCCATTCATAATATGCAAAATTTTGAAAAAGAGGGAGTTAGTTACCACCAAGGGCATAGACATATCAAGTACAGGACAAAACATCATGCATTTCAACATCTTGGGTCTTCTTCAGGCAAAGACAAATAACATTAGGACAGTGAAAACGAAGAACCAGAAACCACTTATCTTCTCATATTCTGCGCAAAGTAAGAAAATCATGATATGCAGTTTATCATATTCCTCCTTCCTTTCATGAATTTTTCGTACTCCCAGACTTTTTGTTTCCTTCAAACTTCTTGCCTCTAAAAGTCAGTTCATTTTCTTAGAAATCCACCAATCTGGTCAGAATTCTCCAGCCTGTGGTTGCCACCTTGTTTTACTTAAAATAATTTGAAGGATAAAAGCTTAAGACCTATACCCTACACATAACCACACACAAAAAAAAAACAGGGCAAAGATCGCCCCAAGAGTTTTCAACAAATCTTGTGTTAATGCATACTTACAGGCAAGAGGAATACAGACAGACAGAACGACAGACAGGCAGAACGACAGACAGGCAGAACGACAGACAGCATACCGTTATACAAAATTTAGTGCGATCTGGTTCTGCAATAATAATGGAATTCTGCAAAAATTCATGGAATTCTGCAATAATTCTGCGATAAACTGGAAAAAGATAACCGAAACAGTCTTCAAGTATCCTATGCACACAAACACACACACACACGCACACACACACACACACACAATGACAGAAAGCACATTTTCATTCAAAGTTCAGTGTGATTTGGATTTGCAATGTTACATGGCAACTTTTTTTTTTCAATCCCCCTCCTCATTTAGCACTCCTAAAACTTAATCTGGTCATTTGGTCAAGTTGAGCTCATAATAACTTCATAGCTAAATGCTGACCCTTCAATTAACCCTGACAGACAGGACAAAGATTGCCCCAAGTTTTTTTTTTTTTTCAAGGTATCTTGTGAACGCACAGTTCTACGGACTAGTCAGACACATGTCACACAGACAGGACTGAGACACATCCACCACCCCATAGGTTCCCCAGCTGTGCATGCTGACTACCAACTATGTCTGTCCATGACAACCACACACCACAGGACGCCTCCCCTTTACCTGCTCCTTGGTCAGATTGTGGCGCTGGTAGGACACAGGTTTCACCGTCACCTCTTTCTTCACCCGCGGCACACCAGGGGGCACCCCAAGCTTTGGGTTGCTGGGAGGCCACGTTGGCTCAGGTGGGGGTGGTGGGGGTGGTGGAGGTGCAGGAGGATGACGGCATGGTCCTCCTTCCAACTGCACATTGCAGGAAGAGTCGCTCTCACTGCTGGCTCGTGACTGCGACGGGTCTGGGTGATGGTTGTGGACCCCCATGGCTGGAAACATCAGACCAATAAGGACCCTCCACCACTTCAGCAAAACGACAACTAAGTTAAAGGTCAGTGCATATGTACTTTATTACAATGGACAAACATTGAGAATCTTCACCTCATGAAGACAACTACAATTATAAAGCTTGCAGATGCGCACATTACACAGATTTCACAGTAATGTACAACCTATGAGAATCCTTCTCCACCCCAGGAAAACTATAACCAAGTAAAACCCAGTACAAAAATTTGATCAAATGTACTACATATGAGAATCTTCTGAGGACAACTACATCTA
The DNA here is from genome assembly GCA_016801955.1 of Conus betulinus. NCBI lineage: Eukaryota > Metazoa > Mollusca > Gastropoda > Neogastropoda > Conidae > Conus > Conus betulinus. Next base: position 61,387 of record JADBJO010011816.1, read on the forward strand.
CTAAAACTAGTTAAGTGTACAGCACAGATTTCATCATATACAATGTTCACCACCTGAAGAAAACTACAACTAAGTAAAAGCCAGTGCAAAAAGTTTATCACAGTGTACAACTTATGAGAATCCTCATCACCTGAGGACAGTTAAAACAAATAAAACTAGTAATAGAGCACAGTATAGATTTCATTTGTACAATGAACAGAATGAGAATCTTTCATCACCAGAGAAACCTGCACAGTACACAGACTCTATTGTAAGGATTTACGTCCATTCCTCAGCTGTCATGTTGCAGTGGTTAGCATTACAGACCTATGATCTGAGAGGTAACAGGATCAATTCCCATCAAAGGTATGTGCTTATGTGAGATTTTGGCTCCAGCCGGCTCCAAAGTCCTGTCCAGAACTAGGCATGCTACGACCTTAAATGGAAAAACTGGAACTATACAGAGAGTTTCAGTCTCTTGATGGATCCATCTCTGAGCATGCTGTTCAAGTACTCTTTCTTTCTGCATACGCAGGCTGATACTCCTGCGAACACTCCCTGTATAGACAGGCAGTGGAGTTTTGAGTGAATGACCTTTTTTTTTATCCCGCCATTAAGGCAGCCATACTCCATCTTCGGGGAGGTGCATGCTATGTGTGACGTGTCATCCATACCAATGGCCAAACTGACCTTCTCTTCCGAAAGTTGGTGATGGGATTTTACATGTGTGCAAGATGTCCTGCATGTGT
>JADBJO010011817.1:0-2500 GCA_016801955.1 Conus betulinus
AAGTAGTAAATCATGGTAGTGGTAGTAGTAGTTGGTAATAGTCGCAGTAGTTAGCAGGAGGTATGTGTGTGTGTGTGTGTGTGTGTGTGTGGTGGTGTGCTGTGTGTGTGTGTGCGTGAGAGAGAGAGAGAGACAGAGAGAGAGCGAGAGTTGGTGGGCCGGTTCGTGTCTAGTGTAAAGGGGCTTATGTTGTAAAGTCGCCTCTGTTGCTTTTTATCATTAAAGTTGAAAAGGTTTTCTGCCGCGAGAGAGAGAGAGAGAAGAGGAGGAGAGAAGACGAGATGCTGACAGAGAGAGGAGAGAGACGAGAGAGAGAGAAGGAATGGAAGTGAAGAAAAAGAAAGTAGTTAATAATGGAATGGTAGTATAGTGGTCAATAGTAGCCGTAGTGGAGAGTGGTGTGTTGTGTGTGTGTGTGTGTGTGTGGGGGTGTGGGTGTGTGTGTGTGGTGGGTGGGTGTGGGTGTGTGAGTGCCGTGCATGCGTGCGTGCGTGCGTGTATGTGTGGTGTGTGTTGTGTGTGTGTGTGTGTGTGTGTGTGTGTGTGTGTGTGTAGTGTGATGTGCCGCAGGGGCGTGTGTGAGGAAGTTTGTGTGCTTAATTGTAAAGGGGCTATGCATGTAAAGTGCCCCTGGTGCTTGTTACAGTAAAGTGAATAATGTTTCTGACACAGAGCAGAGAGGAGGAGAGAGGGCAACAGCGAGAGAGGGAGAGAGAGAGAGAGGGAGAGAAGAGGAAGAGAGAGAGAGGAGAGAGGAGAGAGAGAGAGAGAGAGAGAAGGCGAGAGAGAGATGAGAGAGAGCGAGGAGAGAGAGAGAGAGAGGGAGGAGGAGAGAGAAGGAGAGAGAAGAGAGAGAGAATGAGAGAGAGAGACGAGAGAAGAAGAAGACGATGAAGTGAAGCGAAAGAAAGTAGAATAATGATAGTGGAGTAGTAGTGGTAATAGAGTAGCAGTAAGTAGTAGGAGTGTGTGTATGTGTGTGTGTGTGTGTGGGTGGCTGTGTGGTGTGTGTGTGTGTGGTGTGTGTAGTGTGTGTGTTGTGTGTGGTGACGCGCGTGTTCAGTGTGCCGAGAGGAGAGAGAGAGAGAGAGGGAGAGATGAGCAGGGAGGAGAGAAGAGAGAGCGAGAGGAGAGAGAGAATTGGTGAGGAGGACGTTTGTGTTAATTGTTAGAAGCGGACTATTGGATGTTAAGTGCCTCTGTCGCTTTGTTATCAGTCAAAGTCGAATAATGTTTTATGCTGAACAGGGACGGGGAGAGCGAAGAAGAAGAAGAAGAAGAAGAAGAACGAAGAAAAGAAAGGAGAAGACAAGGAAGAAAAAAGAAAGCAAGTTAAAGAAGAAGAAAAAGAAAGAAAAAAGAAAAGAAGCAGAAGAAGAAAGAAGTTGAAGAAAAAAGAAATAGTAAGAATGGTCGTGGTAGTTAGAGAGTAGGGGTAATAGTGGCATAGTGAGGTAGTGTGGTGTGTGTGTTGTGTGTGTGATGTGTGTGGTGTGGGTGTGTGCGTGATGTGTGTGTGTGTGTGTGTGTGGTGTGTGTGTGTGTGTGGCTGTGTGTGTGTGTGTGGTGTGTGTGTGGGGGTTTGACACACGTGAAGCGCTGTAGGTACTTTTGTGCTGTAAGTCTGAGGCTTCTCTTTTCTTCTTTTTTATTTTCTTTTCTGCTTGTTTTTAAAAAGATAAACCCAAGGTGCCTTTTGTGGTTGTGTGTTTTTTTTTTTTATCTCTTTCAGCCTGAGAGAAAAAACTGAACAGGAAGGAATACAATGACAAACAGTTTAAATGAACGACAGGTCTTCCCTTGTGGACATCGTTATTGTTATGTTCTTTCCAATATGTTTTCTTGTACTTGTTTGCTCGATTTTTTTTTCACTATCGTTTCTTGTCGCCTCTTTGATTCTTCCCGACTGTACGTAGATCTTTTTTTTTTTCTTTCTGCCTACCTTTTTCTGTATTGTTATATGCTTTTTACTGCCTGTTTGAATTGCGTCATTTCTCTCTCTCGCTATCCCTCTTCTCTCTCTCTCTCTCACTCTCTACTCTCTCTCTCCTATTCTCTCCTCTCTCTCATCTCTCTCTCTCTGCGTTTCATAGACTATACCTGTCCCTGTCTCTCTCTCTCTCGCTGTCTCTGTCTCTGTCTACTGTCTCTGTCTCGCTCTCTATGTGTGTGTGTGTGTGTGTGTGTGTGTGTGTGTGTGTGTGTGGTGTTTGTGTGTGTATGTGTGTATACGTGTGTGTGTGTGTGGTGTGTGTGTGTGTGTCTGTGTTGTGTGTGTGTGTTGGTGTGTGTGTTGTGGTGTAGTGTGGGTGTGAAAAGAGAGGGAGAGAAAGAGAGAGAGAAAGAGAGAGAGAGAGAGAGAGTGGGTGCATGTGGCGTACTAGTGTTAGTGTTAGTGTGTGTGTAGTGTGTGTGTGTGTGTGTGTGTGTGTGTGTGTGGGTGTGTGTTGTGTGTGTGTGTCGTGTGTGTGGTGTGTGTGGGTGGTGTGTGTCCTTCTCA
>JADBJO010011817.1:7500-15000 GCA_016801955.1 Conus betulinus
CGAGGATCATAACTGTTTTCCTATCTTCCTTGCCTTCGTTTAGGACAGGAATTTGTTTTTTCAGGCAAGAATAGGTGGGGAAGGGCTGTGCTCTTTTAGTGATAACACCAATATTAACTGCTTTCTTCGGGAAAATAAGTGTGACACACTCGTGACCTTCAGGAAACACATGGGGGAAAAATATCCAAGGGGAACTAGTTGTGATGCTCCGCTGTACCAGCGTAACCCTGTTTTCCTGAAGAACAGCCGTTTTCCTGGGAAATAAGCTATTACTTGCTAATGAAACCAGCATGCTTCCTGACACGCGTCTTCTGCTGGTCTTGTTCTGCCATGCTCTCTCATTCACATTGCTCATTCACATGGCTCTCTTTCACATTGCTCCAAAAAGCCCTCAAACTGTGTCCTACCGCCTTCCCCATCCCCCCGCTCTTCTCTCACATGCACAGCTACACCCCGAATCATTCTGTCGCAGACCCCCGGCGTCCCTAAGGACCCTTCCTCCTCCCTTTCCTCCTACCCTTCCGCCCAGCTGCATGTCCACTCTGTCTTCACTCTCCCAGACATTCTGATTGACTGACGCACAGAGAGAGAGAGAGAGAGAGAGAGAGGAGAGAGAGAGAGGAGAGAGAGAGAGAGTGGAGAGAGAAGAGAGAGAGAGAGAGAGAGGAGAGAAAAAGAGAGAGAGAGAGAGAGAGAGAGGGACAGACAGACAGGCAAGACAGACACAGACAGGCAGAGACAGAGAGAGAAAGAGAGACAGAGACAGACAGGTCAGATTGCTTTTATGCTACACTGCATTGAGAGAGAGAGAGAGAGGAGAGAGACTGGAGAGAGAGAGGAGAGGAGAGAGAGAGAGAGAGAGAGAGAGAGAGAGAGAGAGAGAGAAAACAATCAGGCAGAGACAGACAGACAGACAAAGACAGAGAACGAGAGAGAGAGAGAGAGAGAGACAGAGACATAGGGACAGAGAGAGAGAACAGAAAAAACAGACAGACAGACTGGCAGACAAAACAGACCAAACAGACAGACATACGGAGAGGATTTTTTTTTTTTTTCCCACCAGACCCAGCAACTGCCATCTCCCATAACCAACAACACAGGGACAAACCGACACTCGTCGAAAGCTCGGGCGTAACGTTAACTCTCACCTCTTCGAGGGCACCAAACAAAAAACAACAACGAACACACACCCAGCAAACAACAACAAACACCCCCCACCCGACCGGCATCCCTAGTTTCAAAATATTCTCATCTGGACGCGTTCTCATTATCATACTTTCCCATCCCGGAGACGAATCTTTTGCAGACGACGCGGGAAAAATGCCAAAACCCCCCCGCCTCAGGTAGAGCAACTAATACCGCTGACACGGGGGACCCCAAAGTGAAAAACCTGGAAAAACAATAAATGTCTACAGCAGGGAAAATGGCGGAACGACTCAATAAAAATGCACCAAATTCCCATGCCGGGCTTAGGGAATGCGAGCAGAGAGAGAGAGAGAGAGAGAGGACGACACGGCAGAAGCGTGCGAGCTCAGGATACTGAAGTGTCTTTTTGCAGGTACGGTGCGGGGGTGAATTTTGTGACCCTCTTGAAATCGTATTCCGATTTATTTCAAGTTTATGAAGTCTGCGTGCTTTTATTCATTTAATTTTCCCACACAATAAATGTTTAGTACATGTAGCGTGCAAAAACATTTTCAATGCCTGTCCAGAAAAAATGCAGTGTGCAAAAGACACGAGCTATTTCTAATTTAAAAAAAAAGGAAAACGAAATAGGTTAAATGTGGCTCATTTGTATACCCGAGGGTTTGGCCTGTTGTATGTGTGTGCCCCTCTCTACCCTTCCCCGAAAAACGCCGCTTCTATCCCCCTCTCTCACCCGCTTATTCCAATCCCACGACTACCACTATCTTCTTTCCCCCAGCTCCCCCTTTCCCTCCCTCCCCTCCTACCCCTCTCTTCCCCCTTGTCCCCCTTCTTCCCCACTCCCACCCCCCCCCCCCCCTTTTTTTTTCCAGTCGCCGAAAATGTTTTACGGAGGAGCTTTATAAGCTTCGCAATCATTTCGTGGGAGAAAAAAAAAAAATGATTAAGAAGCATGACATTCTCGAAGAATTTGGCCAATAGTCACAGCACTTTAACAATTTGTTTTACTCTGTAAGAAAAAAAAAAAGAAAAAGACAAAAAGGGGGGGGAGGGGGCGGGGGCGGAGCTACATGGCTGGGCTATAGAACCAGAATCAAAACAGAACTTTTTCAGCCATCATGATGATTCGATGAGATCCAAACTGAAACTGCACTGATGAGGAAGGTTGTCCAACGTGGACGTCAAGACACTAATGTGGAACAAACGATCCATGGTTCTCGAGTCAAACTTTGTTATTTCATGCTTCTTTTCGTGATTTTTTCTCTTCTTTCCTTTCTCTTTCTTTTCTTTCTTAATTCGCTTTTGATGTTGTCTTTCCAGTCGTTCTGTGCCCCCGTAACTCCGCTCATGCAGCCTCCCTTCTCCGGTACACGGTCACAGCCAAATCTAGAAGGCAGCAGCCCCTAGGAAACTGTAAAATATCCGATGGTGTTCACTTCATCCCTTGTTCCCCACCGAAAGAGACACCCGCGCCGCCACTTATATCCAAGAAAGCTTCTTGTTACCCATCACGATTATTTGACCAGACACGTTTATGTAGAGCTTGAGATCGTGGAACGGGGATGAGGAATTCAGGACAATCAAAACGTATCAGTGGATATAACCATTATTATGTAATCATGTCTTATCACCTCTTCCGTGCCCGCCTTGGTGTTAGTCCGACGCAGTTCGACGCAGCCCACCCAGACATAGCCTCAACCAGGGATGTCCTGTCGCAGAGCCAGACCCAGAAGTCTAGAGGGAGCTTCAGATATAAGGTCGCTGCCAGGCCACCCGCTGGGAAACAAAAAACAAACAAACAAACACTGCAGTGCCGTTCCGGTTGGAGTTCGACGTCGCCTGCAGTGATTTCCTGTACTTTTCCATTAAGAGTACGTTCTTGTCAGAGGAGCAGAGATTAACAGAGACTTTTTTTTTTTTTTTTTTTTTTTTTTTTTTTTGGGGGGGGGGGGGGGGGGGGGGGGGGGGGGGGGGGGGGGGGGGGGGGTATTGTAAATTTTGCCTGTAAAGGGAAATGGCGGTGTATGTGTGTGTGTGTGTGTGTGTGTGTGTGTGTGTGTGTGTGTGTGTGTGTGTGTGTGTGCATTCGTGCATATGTGTTTGTGTGTATTCGTGTGAGTGAGTGAGTGCGAATATGCGAGCGTGCGAAGTGAGTGAGTGTGTGTGTGTGTGTGTGTGTGTGTTGTGTGTGTGTGTGTGTGTGTGTGTGTGTGTGTGTGTGTGTTCCGTTTGTTTGTTTTTGTCAAATGCTGATTAGGAATTAAAAAAAAAAAAAAATGAAAAGAGGTGCAGATACGATGCTATTCGTTATTGATTTAATGATTTCTTTTTGTATTTATTAATGGCATTAATTTGATCTCGTAGCATACTTATTCATTAATTGTATTTCGTTTATCTATTCATTTGTTTGCTATCTTTTGATGTTGCGGAATCCTTGGCCATGCTAATATTCCCAAAAACAAAACAAGGCGAGCGCGAGCGCCCCCCCCCCCCCCCCCCCCCCCACCCACCCCCCCCACCCACACAACACCCACACCACACACACACACACACACACACCACACACACACACAACACACACACACACACCACACACACACACACACACGCTCGCACGTACGCACGTACGCACGCACGCACGTACGTACGCACGCACACACACACACACACACACACACACACACACACACACACACACACACACACACACACACACACACAGAGCCAGCCATAATCAAGTGATGGTATCTTTTCCTTTTCGCACGTACGCACGCAGGCACCACACACACACACACACACACACACACACACACACACACACACACACACACCACACACAACAGAGCCGCCATAATCAAGTGATGGTATCTTTTCCCTGTTCGCCATGATCAAAGAGGACGACTAGAGGGGGAAGGAGATGGGAAAGGAGGCGGGGGGGGGGAGGGGACATGGAAGGAAGGAAGGAAGGAAGGAGGGAGGACAGTCAGGGAGAGGGGGGATGGGGAAGAGGATAGAGGGAAAAAACAAGGGGGGTGGGAGGAGAAGAGAGGTCAGAAGAATTCCCCAGGGACTGTCGGTGAACTTTGAGACACCGGGAATGCCTCCAGCCTCGATGCCAGCACCGTGCAGATGAAGATGGATACGGAATCCCTGAGGAAGGGGGCTCCTGCATGGGCCGGGGCTTGCAGACTTTTACAACGGACAAACTTAGGGGGGACGGGGGGGGGGGGGGGGGGGGGGGTCAAGAACACAGTCGTAAACTGGCCATGTTTCCAAGGGGCCAGTATGTCACGCGAGAGAGGGTTGGGGAGGCGGGGTAGTGCTCTCGGGGGAGGGGGGGGTGGGGGGGGGGGGAGGGAGAGGGAGAGGGAGGAGAGGAGAAGAGAGAGGAGAGAGAGAGAGAGAGAGAGAGAGAGAGATTAAAATGAAACATATTCAACCGAGGGTTAGGATTTCAGGCAGGGCGCGCGACGAACTCTTCCTATGTGTCACAGAGAGAGAGAGAGAGAGAGAGAGAGAGAGAGAGAGAGAGAGAGAGAGAGAGGAGCCTTTGGAATTTCTAAAGAAAACATATTCAATCGAGGACTAGGATTACAGGCATAGCGCGGCCAATTCTTCCCATCTGCCGGAGAAGAATGAGGCGAAGGAGAGAGAGAGAGAGAGAGAGAGAGAGAGAGAGAGAGAGACAGAGAGAGAGAGAGAGACAGACAGACAGTCAGTCAAACAGAAAGAGACAGAAAGACAGACCGTGACAGACACAGAGAACGCAGGATTTTTGGACACAGCGCGGGCGAGCGAGCGAGCGAGCGAGCGCGAGAGGGAGAGAGAGAGAGAGAGAGAGAGAGAGAGAGAGAGACAGAGTAAGACAGACGAGACCAGACATACAATGAAGAGAGAGAGAGAGATTCAGATTCAGATGATTTATGTCAGGCCAACAGCCATGAAGGGTTGTGTCACACAGACAGCGTTACATGACAATTACGAAATGATAGCGAGGGAGAGGAGAGCGAAACAGAAGAGAGAGAGAGAGAGTTCTGAGATACAAGCTGGTACAGAGAGAGAGCAAGGGAGAAAGGGGGAGACAGGAAGTGAGAAAGTCTCGATAGTTTAAAGAAGATGAGTCGTGTAAAGGAAAACAAGAAAAGTCTTAAGAGAGAGAGAGCGGAGAGAGAGAGAGAACATTTCACAGAAAACCCTAAAGCAAAATGTCTCCGAGGTTCTCATTGCAGTCAAAAACATAAAATAACTGAAACGACGATTTTGAAACAACCAGCCTGAAAAACCACGGCCGCCGTTAGTCACCCAGCGAGCTGTTCCTGTTTTGTCAGAGTCCGGTTTCTAGCCTTCCGAACTGAAGGAAATAATGGAGAGAGAGAGAGAGAGAGAAGAGAGAGAGAGAGAGAGAGGATCACTCGACGCAAAACGTTCCACACAAAATGTGTTTCGTTACCTACTGCTTGAGTGAGAGAGAATGTTTCTGACGACTAAGCTTGTGTACGGTTGCTGGCTATATCGATGAACACACCACACACACACACACACACACACCACACACACACACACACACACAACACACACACACACACATTAATAACGTTCTGCAATAAGGAGTCTTTACTGTCAAAAGTTGTGACTTTGTGGCTGGTTTTTTAATAGACTGCTTCCAGAAGATGATATCCCTCTTTTACAGATAATGGAATCTTAACAGTTGTGCAGCCATTTGCATTCCTTGCCCCTTTCCTTGCCATTCTATCTGCCTAATCATTTGCTGGGACACCACAATGAGAAGGGACCCAACAAAAAAAGTTACATCAACCTTTTTGCATTAGAAAATTAACAAGAGCCTTATTTCAATTATAATGTGTGTGTGTGTGTGTGTGTGTGTGTGTGTGTGTGTGTGTGTGTGTGTGTGTGTGTGTGGAGGGGGTGTGTGTTTGTGAGAGTGTGTTTAAGTGTGTGGTGTGTGTGTGTGTGTGTGTGTGTGTGTGTGTGTGTGTGTGTGTGTGTGAGAGAGAGGAGAGAGAGAGAGAGAGAGAGAGAGAGAGAGAGAGAGAGACTCGACGAGAGAGAGAGAGAGAGAGAGAGTGTGTGTGTGTGTGTGTGGAGGGTGTGTGTGTTTGTGAGAGTGTGTTTAAGTGTGTGTGTGTGTGTGTGTGTGTGTGTGTGTGTGTGTGTGTGTGTGTGAGAGAGAGAGAGAGAGAGAGAGGAGACGAGGAGAGAGAGAGAGAGGGGCGCGCGCGTGTGCGTAGAGTGTGTGTGTGTGTGTGTGTGTGTGTGGGGTGTGTGTGTGTGTGTGTGTGTGTGCTTGTGCCCGTATCTGTGTTTTTTTCTCGTAAGTACATCAACTCATTGACTTCTAGATCGGCTACTTTTATTTAGCAAGATACTCAATTGCTGACTCTTTCCCTAAATTTTGTTTTGGTTTTATTTCTAAATGTGTGTGTGTGTGTGTGTCTCTCTCTCTGTGTGTGTGTGTGTGTGTGTGTGTGTGTGTGTGTGTGTGTGTGTGTGTGTGTAATGAGCCGAGAAGTTAGCTCTTTATATTACAGACTAAAATAAAACTCAATGCGTTAAAATGCAAACATATAAACGACATTAGGGTGTCCCTGTGGAGAAAGAATGTTAACGTTCCATATTTTATTCTATTGTCCGTTCACAAAGCAATATTTGCCCGATTCTCTCTGGCAGTCAAAAACAATACTAAAGATGACGATCTCAGAGCCATTATTGATGATCAATCACTTTGTCACTGCAGCTAAATCTCTTCTTCGGAGTCTTATAGGAAGAGCTCTGTAGTTTGCTCGTTTTGAAAATTAAAAAAAAATTATAGGTATTGTTTATTGATGTTTATTTCTGTCAAACAGGGTATTACGTTGATGGGGGATATGAAATGACGGGGTATTCCTATTTGTGATAAAATACTTATGTCATTCAGGATGATTTCAAGATCCGTCTAAAAACACTATTTTGTGAAAAGACGCTAAATCAAAAAAAAAACAAAACAAACACACACACAACACCACACACGCACACACGCACACGCACGCACGCACACACACACACACACACACACACACACACACACACACACCCACATCACGCACACACACACGCACACACACACGCACACACACACACACACACGCACACACACACACACACACACACACACACACACACACCACACAACACACACACACACTGAACACACCACCTGAATCTCCTCCCAGGTATGCCTTAATCTTTCTTGGAGAGAAAAGCGAAAAGAAGGTAGAAAATAAAATGATAAAAACAGAAGAAGAAGCGAAAAAAGTGGGGGAGAAAAAAAGTAAACAAAGAAAAAAAAAAAAAGTA
>JADBJO010011817.1:20000-25000 GCA_016801955.1 Conus betulinus
GGGGGATCGTGTCCCTTGTGGCGAAAGAGGGCCGTCTCTCCGCCCGCCATTGTCTTCGCTCTGAAGTTCACCCAACAGCGTCCTCGTTATCCTTAGTCTGACTTCAGTGCAAACAGTTCTGCTCAATGTTGAAAGCACTGAGCGCCCGCATTCGTTTTACCCACAGGATGGGAGAATCTCACCACCTTACAAGTGATACAGTGACTGTCCTCTGTTGGCCAGGTGTGTGTGAGTGTGTGTGTGTGTGTGTGGTGTGTGTGTGTGTGTGTGTGTGTGTGTGTGTGTGTGTGTGTGTGTGTGGTGTGTGTGTGTGTTGTGTGCGTGCGTGCGTGTGCGTGTGTGTGTGTGTGTGTGTGTGGTGTGTGTGTGTGGTGTGGGTGAGAGTGTGTGTGTGTGTGTGTGTTTGTGTGTGTGTGTGTGTGTGTGTGTGTGTGTGATGTGGTGTGTGTGTGTGTGTGTGTGTGTGTGAGAGAGAGAGAGAGAGAGAGAGAGAGAGAGAGAGAGAGAGAGAGAGATGGGGAGAGAGAGAGAGAGAGAGAGAGATGAGAGAATGCATTTGATTATTAATTATGGGCAATAAATGTGTTCAAAAATGACCAGTTACTACTGACCAATAATAAAAATGATCATGATAATAGTAATAATAACAATGTGTATCACCATTTTCTTCGAAGAACAACAACAACAACAACAATAATGATAATGATAATGATAATAATAATTCTTTAGTATTCTTACCACCAAGAGTTCAAAAAACAAAAACAGAATCCAAACAACCCCCAAAAGTAACCAGTAAAGGGTAGAAAAGTAAAACTAACAGAAAAATGCCGTAAGTTTGTAAGCTGCTGAAAAACTGAAAAAATTATAATGTGACGAGCATTAAATGCAGGGGGAAATCTTTGAGCCTAAGCTGGGGATACATGAAAAAATAAGTGAGACAGACACGAAAACCAAGGAAGTGTTTTATCTGCTCTCATTCAGCTTATTTCCGTTTTAAAATATGTTACGACTCAACAACAACAACAACAGCAACAACAACATCAACGACAACCGAAAAGGAAACATTCTTTTACAAACCTGCAGCTGGGATCTATTTGACTCATTCTACAATTATCTGTGTTTTACTGGACTCTTTTACACAGATCGCAAGGCGTTTTGACGCTCGAATATTTTAATTGTGGCGTGTGTCCCGGTCCTACATCATTTTCTTTTCTTTTTTTTTGTTTTTTTTTTTTTTCACCCCTTTTCCGTTTTATTTTTTGTTTGTTTGTTTTTTTTTTTTTCTTGATGGGCGAAGCCTCGCTTCCTTGGGGGGTAGTGTTCAGCGTCGGTGAACCCTCTGTCTTTAGAAACGATCCTCTCCGCACTGCGTCGAGTGCATCTCTCTCTCTCTCTCTCTCTCTCTCTATCTCTCTCTCTCTCTCTCTCTCTCTCTCTCTCTCTCTCTCTCTCTCTCTGACGGAGACGGGTGCATATTTCCCTCTCTCATTTCTTTGCCTCACAATAATCGGTCTGTCTGCCTGTCTGCCTGTCTGTCTGTCTGTCTGGTTTTTTCTCTCTCTGTCTGTCTGTCTGTCTGTCTGTCTCTCTCTCTCTCTCTCTCTCTCTCTCTCTCTCTCTCTCTCTCTCTCCGCACTCTCTGACGACGGTGACGAGTGCATCTCTCTCTATGTGTCTCTGTCTCTGCCTCTGTCATGGTCTCGGTCTCTGTCTCCCCCCCCTCCCTGCCCGCTTCTCCCCCTCTCTCTCTCTCTCTCTGCTTCTCTCTCTCTGTCTGTCTGGTCTGTCTGTCTCTCTGTCCCCCCCCCCCCCCCCCCTCTCTCTCTCTCTCTCTCACTGTCTCTCTGTCTCTGACGCTCTATTTCTTTGTATGTTCTCTCTCTCTCTCTCTCTCTCTCTCTCCTCTCTCTCTCTCTCTCTCTCTCACTCACTCTTTCATTCTCTCTCTGTACTCTATCTCTTGAATTGCATCTCTGTGTTTCTCTCCATTTCTCTGTTTTGTCTGTCTATCCCTCTCTGTCTCTCTCAATCTGTGTATTTGATATCTGTTTCTGTCTGTCTACTCCCCTTTCTGGACGAGGGTGCGCGCACCTGTATGTCTGTGTATGTGTGTGAGCGCGCGCGTGCGTGCATGAGTGTGTGCGTGCACGATGATGCGTGCACACACACACACACACACACACACACACACCACACACACACACACGCACACACACACACACACACACACACACACACACACACACACAACACACACACACACACACACACACACACACACACACACACACACACACACACACACACATGAACGCGCGCACTCACAAAGAATGGTTTCGATTTCTTTTTTCCAGAGTCACAAATATACAGATCTCGCTCTCACCCATCCTTCGCTTTTTTTTCCCCCCGCTCTTCCGCCTTCCCTTCCCTTCCTTCCCCCCTCTGTCTTACCTCCCAGTAAGATTCACCCCCCACCCCCTGCACCCCCAGCTCCCCATCTACTTTTTCTACAAAGAGTCTTGTCAGAACAGGGAGAATGTCTCGAGTGTTTCAAGTGCACACACATGTAGTTCAACTCTCGCAAACGGAAAGAAAATATATCGTGCCACAGGCAGGGATCTTTTCGTTCTTTTTTTTTTTTTGTCTTCTCTTCTTCTTCTTCTTCTTCTTCTTCTTTAAACATTCTGGAATAGTCACTTTCTCCTTCGTACAAAGAAGATGGAGGGGAAGGGAGGAGGGGCAGTACTTTTACGTGTGTGTGTGTGTGTGTGTGTGTGTGTGTGTGTGTGTGTGTGTGTGTGTGTGTGTGTGTGTGTGAGAGAGAGAGAGAGAGAGAGAGAGAGAGAGAGAGAGAGAGAGAGAGGGAGAGACAAAAACAGAGACAGGCAGAAAAGAGAGAGAGAGAGAGAGAGAGAGAGTGTGTGTGTGTGTGTGTGTGTGTGTGCGTGTGTTGTGTGTGTGTGTGTTGTGCGCGCGCGCGCGCGCGCGTGTATGCTGCATGCGTGCATGTGCGTGTGTGTATGCCTGCTTACGTGTGTGCGCGCGCGCGCGCGCGTGTGTATGTGTAATAGGTATTTTTCTTTCGAACATTTCACAGAATGATCTTGAGCTCATACATCAGAATGTAACACGTGATGATGTGACTATTGATGAAATTAATGGTGAGGCAGTTAATGTACTTATCACAGCAGCCAAGGGCACTTTTGGATTAATAAGATTCAGCGCAAAGAAAAAAAACACGGTCTAATCAGAAAGGCTTTGATAATCACTTTAATGAAAAAAGACAAGTATTTCAGTGTTAAAAGGAAACTTGGATTTACTAAATGTAAGAACAATGGTTTGTGTGCAAGATTAGAATTAGCAAGCAAAGAATATAAACAAGCAAAGAAAGCAGCATACAGGAAAAATCAAAAGAAATGGAGCAATGAACTAAAAAAAAAAAAATTGATTGAAAAACCCAGTCATCCTAAAGAATATTGGCAACTCCTGAATGACAGTACGAGTTGCTATTGTCCAGTTGATATAAAAACAGTTTTATGAACATTTCAAAGCACTGAATCTTGATGAAGACTATGATGAGAGCGATATTGCAGTTGTTTATGATTATGATTTAGAATTTTTGAATGCTGATACTGATGAAAACAAACATTGTTAGTGCAGTGCGTAATGTCAAAACAGGGAAAGTTCCAGGAATAGATGAAATATGTAATTAATATATCAAATATAGTGCACCATTACTTGTTCCAATTTTCTGTAAATTGTTCAACAGAGTTCTCAATTCTGGGAATGTTCCATATGACTGGACTATTGGCCGGGTTAAACCACTGTACAAGGGAAAGGTAGTAAACATGACTGCGAAAATGATAGAGGTATAACTTTGCTGAGTTGTGTTGGTAACTTATTTACAACAGTCCTGAATAACGGATTGTCATCCTTTCTTCAACAGAATAAGATTTTAATGGAAAATCAATCTGGTTTCCGAAAAATCATTTTACTATGGACCATGTGTTAAAACTAAAATGTGTAATAGATGTTTTCCAATGTCAGAAGAAAAAGTTTTGTACTGTGCATTCACTGATTATGAAAAAAAGCTTTTGATTCTGTTTGGAGGCATGCATTATGGTCTAAACTCATAAAGGAAGAAATCAATGGCAAAATCCTACAAGTCATCATGAACATGTATAGCAATTTGAATTCTTCCGTATTTATGAACGGCAATTTGACAGACTTTTTTTGGGAGCCATAAAGGTATTCGTCAAGGTGAGAATCTTTCTCCTTTATTATCATCTTTGTATTGAATGATATTGAAGGCTATCTGAAAGACAATTGGTGCTTAAAAATAGGCTTTCTTTGAATATTGCTATAACGAATCGTCAAAACTTTTGTCTTGTTATACGCAGATGACATAATTATATTTTCAGAGACAAAAGTGGGATTGCAAAAAGTACTAGATTCCTTGCTTATATTGTTGTAAGTGGAAACTAACAGTTAATGCTGCTAAAAACTAAAATAATGATATTTAACGGTGCAAGGCTGAATAAACAGGACACATTTCATTATGGAAATGAAAAAGTTGATGTTGTCACCAGCTTCAAATATTTAGGGGTAGTCTTTTAATCGAATGGGTTCTTTTGCTAAAATGTAAGAAAAACACTTTTGATAAAGCGTCATTAACCATGTTTAAATTGATACAAAAGCCAAGAACAAAGGATTTACCTATTCATGTTATTTTAGATTTTATTTGATAAAATGATTGTTCCAGTATTATATATGTGGTTGTGAAATATGGGGATACGAAAAATTTAATATTATTGATAAATTTCATTTAAATGTTTAAAATATATATTTCGCTTAAAAAAAGAAGTACAATGACAAACATGATTTATGGTGAAACAGGACGTTACCCTTTATCAATTACTGTCTATGTCCGAATGATTCGATTTTGGGCTAGTTTGGTTCAATCTCCTGTTGAAAAAATGTCGGTTGGGTTCTATTCTTTC
>JADBJO010011817.1:30000-32500 GCA_016801955.1 Conus betulinus
CACTACCTACCAACCTACTACTTACCTATCTAAGTGTTTTGCTGTCTGTCTGTCTTTCTGTCTTTGTCTGCCTGTCTCTCTGTTTCTTCCTCTTTCTCTATCAATCTATCTCTTTCTCTCTAAGTAACTAAGTAACTATCTGCCTATAATCTGGCTATCTATCTTTCTATCTATCTATCTATCTATCTATCTATCTATCTATCTATCTATCTAAGAAAACTATCACAAATAACGTTAGACTGTAAAACCCAATATCCTATCACAAATGTTGTTGGTCTGTAAAATATTCTTTCAGCAGGGATGCGAGTCAATCATACGTAATAAGGTATCGTGCAAAAACAAAACAACGGGAAATTCGTCCACTTCTTCGGATGTACACACAGCAGACAAGACATTTCTTTTGATCTCTTTCGTACCTTCGACCTTTTTTACTCTGCCCAGCCACGTCAGAGATCGAAGCCTATGTTTTTAAGTGCTATAAAACCTGTTCATATTTATTTCCCGTGTATGGTGTTGTCCAATAATACATTTTAAATAGTCTGCACAAAAAAAATTTGTCACTATTTTGGATACGATTGCTCCATCCTCTCATAAGCACGCTCATAAGCACGAGAGAGAGAGAGAGAGAGAGAGAGAGAGAGAGAGAGGAGAGAGAGAGAGAGAGAGAGAGAGAGGAGAGAGAGAGAGAGACAGACAGACAGACAGACAGACAGAGACAGAGGACAGAGAGCATGGAAGCCATGACACATCCACGGATTATAAAGCGTTAGGTAGAATAATTGCACACCAGAGGAACACCTACCTCTTACCAGCTATGTGAAACCTATATCGCATTAAACCCCTCTAATGCCTGTGCTTCTCTTTTTCGGGTGTGTTTGTGTGTGTGTGTTGTTTGTGTGTGTTTTTGGTGTGTGTGCGTTGTGTGTGTGAGTGTCGTGTGTGATGTGTGTGTGTGTGTGTGTGTGTGTGTGTTTGTGTGTGTGTGTGTGTGTGTGCCGGTACGTTGCGGTTTACATTCGTTGCGACGGCGTGCGGCCGCGCGGGGGTGCGCGCAAGCGTGTTGTAGGTGTGTTGTGCGTGCGCGGGCGCCCGCAGTGCGAGGATGCAGGCCGTGTGTGTGGTGTGGTTGGTGTTGTGTGTTTGTGTGTTGTGTGTGTGTGTGTGTAGTGTGGTTGTGCGAAGATTGGCGACAGAAACACAACGAAGAGGGGTTCTTTTTGTTTGGGTCGCATTATTAAACTCAACAACATTCTGGGAGGTAACTACCAATATTTCCCCTCTAATTTCCTTAAAGATTGCTAATCCGAAAAAAACCGGTGCAGTCTTTTCCCCGCTATTCTATCCCCCCCTTAATCTAAACGTAGACATTCTATCCTATCAAAAAAACACCGGGTCTACAATACTCTCTATGCTAAAATTCTAAGGTAAAATTTCCTACTACTAATTCTAAAACCCCTATGCCCTAACATCTAATACCCCACCCCTCTTTTTCATAAATTGGTTTCTTTTTAAATTTCATACAAACTTCATTCCATTCACATTTTTATAATCATTTTCCATCCGCATTTAATCTAAGTCTGGGCGCCTTCTCCTACTACTAAAATATCTAACCAAACAAAGCAGAGGGGGGGACAGCTTTTTCATCAATTACACCCTTTCCTTTATCCAAACCATTTTCAAAGCTCACTTCAACCTCATATATTCACACAACCATACACACACCAATTTTCCATTTTCATTTTTTCATCCCTTTCCTCCCATACATTTCTTCAAATTTCTTTTTTCAATTTTCCAATTTGTGTTTTTGTTTTTTATTTGTTCATCTCCTTTATTTTTTATTTTTTCATTCCTCTCTTTACACTTTTCAACGTTTCATAATCCGGTTGTGTTTCTATTGGCTCTGTCTCCGAAAACCATCCGCTCTATACCCTAAACCCAATAAGAACCCCCAGCAGCCCCCCACCCATATTCCTTACCCCACCAACCTTTCATAAGGTCTCCTCCTCTTCTCCCCCCCCCCCCTCTCCTCTCTCTCCTTCTTTTCTTTCTTTTCTCTCGGGGGGGGTGGGGGGGGGGGGGGTCTCTTAAAAAACCCACTCAAAAAAAAAAAAAAAAACCTTGGTTTCATTTTGCTTATTGTTTGTGGTATTATCAAATTTTTGACGGATACGAAGGTTTGGTGTTTTTTCCCCTTTTTCAAAACGCAAAACAACAACAACAGGAACAAGAACACACAGCAGCCGCGCAACAACAACACACGAACTACAATACAACAAAAAAAATATAAAAAAAACCACCACACACACCCGCAAACGAATCCAGCAGAGGGCGCCAAACACACATAGCACACACGAGGGGGGGCGGGGGGGGGGGGGGGGGGACAACCCACGCACACCACACACGGAGGACGGCACACAGGCGGGGCGGACACGGCTGCGGGCGTCACACACACACAATCACACACGTGTTGCGCGCATCACGATTCACACACCCCCACAAC
>JADBJO010011817.1:47500-62113 GCA_016801955.1 Conus betulinus
GAGCTAAACAGACAGACAGAGCTATGGAGAGCAGAACAGAGCAGAGAGAGAGAGACAGAGAGACAGAGAGAGAGACAGACAGAGACAGAGACAGAGACAGGCAGACAGAGACAGAGATAGAGACAAAGACAGAGATACAGAGAGAAAGAGAGAAAGAGACGCTTTTAGTGTCATTTGTACATTTTTACAATATTGGTAAACTATATTTCAACCACCAGCAATTTCTTTTGCTTTAAGTGACTGACTTTGGTAGCCTGGTTTTGATCATCTCCTGCACAGTTCGTGTTGGCAATGGAGATTATCTCCAGCACAGTTTGTGTTGGCAATGGAGATCATCTCCAGTACAGTGTGTGCATCTCCACAGTTTGTGTTGGCAATGGAGATCATCTCCACTACAGTGTGTGCATCTCCACAGTTTGTGATGGCAATGACGATCACCTCCACTACAGTTTGTGCATCTCCACAGTTTGTGTTGGCAATGGAGATCATCTCCACTACAGTTTGTGCATCTCCACAGATTGTGTTGGCAATGGAGATCATTTCCACTGTAGTTTGTGCATCTCTACAGCTTGTGTTGGCAATGGAGATCATCTGCACTACGGTTTGTCTTGGCAATGGAGATCATCTCCACAGTTTGTCTTGGCAACGGAGATCATCTCCACTACAGTTTCTGTTGGCACTGGAGATCATCTCCACCCACAGTTTGTCTTGGCAATGGAGATCATCTTCACGACAGTTTTGTCTTGGCACTGGAGATCATCTCCACCACAGTTTTGTCTTGGCAATGGAGATCATCTCCACGACAGTTTGTTGTCTTGGCAATAGAGATCATCTCCAACACAGTTTGTCTTGGCAATGACGATAGTCTCCACTACAGTTTGTGTTGGCAATGGAGATCATCTCCAATACAGTTTGTGTTGACAATGAAGATCATCTTCACCACAGTTTGTATTGGCAACGGAGATAATCTCCAGCACAGTTTGTGTTGGCAATGGAGATCATCTACAGCACAGTTTTGTGTTGGCAACAGAGATCATCTCCAGCACAGTTTTGTGTTGGCAACAGAGATCATCTACAGCACAGTTTGTGTTGGCAACAGAGATCATCTCCAGCTCAGTTTTGTGTTGGCAATGGAGGCCATGAGTGGCACAGGTTCAACAGGCCTCAGAACAGTTTGCTGAAACCTAGAACAGTGACATGGATGAGTCACTCAGGCAGAAAAAAAAAAAAGAAAAAAAAAAAAACACGGAGGAAGACAGCGCAGAAAGAAGATAGTAAGGCAGATTCAGAGTCAAACGGAGTGACATAAGAAAGGAAATTGCTATCACATGATTTTTTGAGACAGATTTTCTTTCTTTTTCCCCATTTGTACCAAAAGATCCCACAGCATCACCCGGCAACACTGAAGAGAGTCTGTCTGTCCACTTGAGGTGAAATTACAGTAATAGGGAAAAAAGGCAGAAAATAACAGAAGAGAACCACGAGCAAATAAAATCTCCTCTTGCAAAAGTATTCTACAGGAAGATCGAAATATCGCTCTTGCTGAATCAAACACTGAAACAGGTTGATGGGTGGAGAGATAATCACGCGCGTGTTGTCATGCCCAAGATGCATATTAAGTCGAATGCATGGAGTCTGTTGTAATCCACGAAAGACAAAGTGTGCGAAGAGTTGAAATGCCGTTTTTTTCTGAACTTTTAGACATAATGGTGCTCTTTATCAACATTTTTGACTTTCTTGCCATGAGAACTTATCGATGGTGTTGGGTGAAGGGGGTGGAGGAGGAGGGCGGGAGAATGGCATCAACCCGTAAACTCCACAGAAGATGATGTATAATTATTCCTATTCATCTCCTGGACGCGAACGATGTATGAAAGCTCGCCTCCCTACCCCTGTCTCCGTCGCGCTCACCAAAACAACAAGAACACAAAAAAAAAACTCAAGCAAACAATGAACAAAAAAAAAAAAAACCAATAAAAACTATATTCGTATTTATCTGCAGGACGTAATATAATGCGTTTATGAAAACAAACAAGACACACCTAACAAAACAAGTCAAATAAGGCGCACATATTTGTTAACACGGGATACAGGAGGGAAACATAGAATTTTCGTCAATAGGAAACACACACGGTTGGCCATTTCTTGGGACCTGCCATAGCTAGACGGTCCACACAAACATCGGGAGTGGCGATAGGGGAGAGAAAGAAAAAAAAGAAGAAGAAGAAAAAAAAAGGAATTTAAAGAAAAATCAGGACAGACCCAGACAGCTTTAGACAATAACATCATTGTTAGCGACTCCCTCACCACCCCCCCAGTCACCCTCACAGCTGCAAACCCCTCTTTCATCCCGTCACTCTCCCCCTCCCCCCTCCCTCGTCTCCCTGCCTTGTTTCTTTTTATTCCACTCCCATCGCCTGTTTTCATGTCAGAGTAAAACACCGGACAAACAGCACGATTACGACCCCCTTAAATTAATCACACCCAATGCTGCGATGCTCTCTTCTCTCTCTCTCTCTCTCTCTCTCTCTCTCTCTCTCTCTCTCTCTCTCTCTCTCTCTCTCTCTCTCTCTCTCTCTCTCTCTCTTAATACCCAATCAATTTCAACAACAATAAAAAAAAAAAAAAAAATCCGGTAGAATACCAGAGACCGGAGAAGAAAAAAAAAAAGGAAACGAGTTGACGGTATGTGTTTACGTAGTCTCTTTTTACTTCTTTTTCTTTTTGTTTTGTTTTTCTTTTTCTTCTTCTTCTTCTTCTTTTTTTTGGTCTTCCCACCCCACTCCAACCGCCACCCCCGTCTCCCCGGCCCCCCGCGCTCTCCTCTCTGAAGCCCCTCCACCACTACCACCACCACCACCACCACCACCACCCACCCACCTCCACCACCTCCTCTCTCTCTCTCTCTCTCTCTCTCTCTCTCTCTCTCGCTCTCTCTCTCTCTCTCTCTCTCTCTCTCTCTCTCCTCCACTCTCGGCGTCCAATTAAGTGTAATCACCGACGTGATTAACTCTGCTGCTCTCCGACACTTAAACCATTTGTCACCCGATCCGGGGCTTGGCAATTAGGAGTACTTAGATTACATTTTAATTGGCCAATTTTCTTCAGAACGCAGCGTCCGAGTCATGACGTCGCCGAGGGTTTAGAAGCATGTTGCGCATGCGCAAGCCATATCCCAGGCAATTTGTCCCCCGCCCCCTGTTCCCAACCCTTCCATTCCTCCTTGTCATTATGAAGGGGGAAAAAAAAAGGGTCGCACGACCATATTCGCCCTTAATGGGTTATGAAACTGAAAATAGAGATTTTCTTCTTCTCTCTGTTTTTTTCCTTTTTTTTTTTTTTTTTTTTTTTTTTTTTTTTTTCTTTTTTCAAACAATATTCCTCCTGGAAAGTTAACTGCGTTTGAGAGCGAATTGAGAGGAGCTGTACTGGCGTGCACTACTGTCTCCTCTCTGTCTCTCTCTCTCTCTCTCTCTCTCTCTCTCTCTCTCTCTCTTCTCTCTCTCTCTCTCTCTCTCTCTCTCTCCCGCCCCCCCCCCCCCTTTTTTTTTTTCCACTTACTGCATCATTTTCCTACTCTTCTCATGTCGAAGCTGAAAATAATGCTTTTAAAGACTCTCTCTCTCCCTCCCTCCCTCCCTCCCTCCCTCCCTCCCTCTCTCTCTCTCTCTCTCTCTCTCTCCCCGGCCCTCTCTCCCCCTTTTTCTGTCTCTGTCTCTGTGTCTCTCCTTGTCTCTCTGTGTTCTCTCCTTCCATATATCCACTACTCTCCTCATTTTGCCCCTCTCCCCTCATTACAAAGCCGAAAATATGAATTTTCAAAACTCAAGCTGAAGACCGTGATTCTAAGTCCCCTCTGTCTGTGTCTGTCTGGTCTCTGTCTGTCTGTCTGTCTGTCTGTCTGTCCGTCTGTCCGTCTGTCTGTCTGTCTGTCTCTCTCTCTCTCTCCTCTCTCTCTCTCTCTCTCTCTCTCTCTCTGGGCGTCTTTGCGCGCGTGTGTGTGAGAGTGTATATGTGTATGCGTGTGTGTGTGTGTGTGTGTGTGTGTGTGTGTGTGTGTGTGTGTGTGTGTGTGTGTGTGTGTGTGTGTGCACGCGCATGCGCGCGCGTCTGACAGGATTGACAGAACCGTGTCCTTATGATACTTATGAGAGAGAGAGAGAGAGAGAGAGAGAGAGAGAGAGAGAGAGAGAGAGAGAGAGAGAGATACAAGCGAGAGACAAAAAAGACCGAGTAAGGTAGGAACACACGATGGATGGAGAGAGAGAGATAAACTAATGACAAAAACATTAATGAAATAATCGCAATAATATTATTAATGATGATAATGATAACGATGATAATAACAGTAATAATAATGATAACAGTAGTAAACATAAAGCATTGCATAGCAGAAGAAGATCACGCCTTTGGAAACTGCTGCAAAAAATATATTTTGCGACATCGTGCCAGGGTAAAATAATGAAGATGGCATTTCTAAGGCAACAATAAAAACGTGCACAGAAACATGGCGACGAGTTTTGATGTCTTTGTGTCTCTGGCAATTATTCACGTACGTGTTCTGCGTGAGAGGAAAGTGATCAACTAATCTATTTCTCTGTCTCTCTGGCCCTCTCTGTTTCTTTCTGTCTCTGTCTGTCTGTGTCTGTCTGTTGTGTTCTACATGTCTGTCTTGTCTGTGTGTCTGTCTGTCTCTCTCTGTCTCTCTCTGTCTCTCTCTGGCTCTCTCTCTCTCTCTCTCTCTCTCTCTCTCTCTCTCTCTCTCTCTCTCCCATGTCTGTTTGCCTGTCTCTCTCTCTCTCCCATGTCTGTTTGCCTGTCTCTGCGTCTGTCTCTGTGTTACAATCGAATCCAGTATGCATGCACAGACGACGGCAAGTTCGCCAAAGTTTCTGAAGCATCTGGAATGTTACAGAAATTATGTCGTTTCCCCTTTGGTACACCAAGACTACATTAAAAAAAAAAAATTCCACGGGTTATAATTAGCTCTGCAACATCAGTGTTCTGGAACATTCTGTTGATTTTTTTTTTCTAAGTTTAGATATTTTTGTTTATCGTTATAGCTAGAACGATCTAAGTCAGGTCGCTTCGGCCAACAGTAAAAACATTCGGGCTTGTTCCCAGATTCAACCTGTGCTCTGGTTTGGTGTGAACTACTGAGGATAAAAACCAAATCGTCTCATCAGTCAGCGGTTTTTCGTCCATTCCAGTATCATTATAAAAAAAAAAAAAAAAAAAAAAAAAAAAAAAAAAAAAAAAACAGACGTTCTTCGCTGTAGGGTTATCCCTGTGTCTGCTTTAGGTCTCTGACTCCATTGTCTCCCTTTCTTTCTTTTCTCTTCTCTCTCTCTCTCTCTCTCTCTCTCTCCTCTCTCTCTCTCTCTCTCTCTCTCTCTCTCTCTCTCTCTCTCTCTCTCTCTCTCTCTCTCTATATATATAGTGTGTGTGTGTGTGTGTGTGTGTGTGTGTGTGTGTGTGTGTGTGTGTGTATCTTTGTATCTTTCTCTCTCTCTCTCTCTCTCTCTCTCTATCTCTCTCTCTCTCCCTCCCTCCCTCCCTCCCTCCCCCCCAGATCTACGTCTATTTGGTTTGTCACTTCCCTCGAGAGGAAAAAAAAAAACCTCTCGGTATAACTTTCCCCGCTACAAAGGTTACTAGAGCAGTAGACAGAACTGATGGGGATGAGAGAGGGGGAAAGAAATAGGTAGGTATTGTGGTGGTGGTAGTGAGGGTGTGATAAGAAATCAAGAGGCGGAGGTTGAGGGGCTAAGGGCAGAAGAATGAAACTGAAGCAAAGAGGAATCAGACAGTTTGTCTCTCAAAGGCGGATGAAGATATCAGAAATACAAATACACTTGCACACACAAGCAGAAAGCACGACTGCAAAGCCTACAAGAGCAGTCTCACTTACCTTGACTGCGTGGAACCTAAATCACAGCAAACCTTTACGATTAACTCACCCTACCCCAATCACCTGCCCCCCCACACCCCACCCCCCTCCCCGACACAGTGTGTCCGGAAGGAAGAAAACCAAACAGGGAGAATGCAAATGGGAATGAGAACAAACACAGAGAGAGGACAGGGGTGGAGAGAGAAGAGAGAGAGAGAGAGAGGAGAGCGGGGAGAAGAGAGAGAGCAAATAGAGAGGAGAGAGAGAGAGAGAGTGAGAGGGACAGTGGAGAGAGACAGGAGAGAGAGGAGGGACAGAGATCAGGAAAGAGAAAGAGGGGAGGCAGAAGGAATGAACGAGGGGAGAGGGAAGCGAGAATGAGAAGAGGAGAGAGAGAGGGAGGACGAGGGAGATCAGAGAGAGACGAGCGGGGGGGAGAGAGAGAAAGAGAACAGAGAGTGTGGAAGAGGTAGAGAGAAGTCCATTGAAGAAAGAGAGGAGGACAGGAGGTAGTAAGCGAGCGAAGAGGAGAGAGAGAGAGGAGGAGAGAGAGAGAGAGGAGAGACCAGAGAGAGAGACGAAACAAGAGAGAAGAGAGAGAGAGAGAGAGGAAAGAAGAGAGAGAAAGAGGGTGGGGAGAGAGAGAGAGAGGGAGGGAGAGAGGAGAGAGAGAGGGAGAGGAGAGAGAGAAGAGAGAGAGAATAGAGGAGCTGCCAAAGCAAAACTCAGAAGGAGAGAGAGAGAGAGGAGCGGAGAGAGGAGAGGAGAGAGAGAGAGAGAGAGAGAGGAGAGAGAGAGAGGAGAGAGAGAGGAGAGAGAGAGGAGAGGAGAGAGGAGAGAGAGAGGAAGAGAGAAGAGGGAGAGTTAGAGAATGTGAACGGGGGATGGGAAAGGGGGGGAAGGCGGGAAAGGGACAAAGAGGGGGACTGACAAAGCAAAAAATCAGAGAGAGAGAGAGAGAGAGACAGACAGACAGACAGACAGACAGACAGACAGACAGACAGAGAAGGGGTGGGGGGTGGGGGGGGGGGAAACTATTGTGACGTAAAGAAATAAACTCCTGGACTGGGAGTGCAACTGATGGCTAACATTTTTTTTTTTCTTCTGAAAATTGGAATACCATTTATCAACAGATCTTGAAAAATTTTCAGCTTTGGTGGTGAGATGAATCGTTTTGGGATCGACAACCGTGTGGTGGGTGGACTCAGACACAGACGAAAGGTATTTAGTAGTGACCTGACCTAGGTAGTGTTAGGACAATTAATCCGTTTGAATGAATGTGACCCTACGTGGTTAAAGAAGTGGCCCTTGGGGGCCTGTGATGGAGTGGTCCTTGGGGAATTTTGTGTCAATCGACAGTGACGGCTAGGGATTATAGTCAAGGGAATTTTAATGTCTTCGGGGGGCCTGTGGTGAGTGCTCTATTTTCATGGGAAAGGGATACAAATTAGTATTGTTAATTTGTGTAAAACTTTAAGTTGAATGATAAGTTGAAACCTTTCATTGGAGGGAACGTTATTGAGAGCTGGCAATTGAGACAAGAACTTGCGTGTGCGTGTTTGTCTGCTTGTGACTGCAGATGAATGGCTCCTTCTGAATGGAGTGAGTGAACGTCTGTCCTACATTTCAATTGTAGCACGCTTAATCAACATTTGACAGTGTGAGAATAATCGCTTTTCTTTAACTTTTCTTATTGTTTGCTGTCAACACCCCGTCGTCATTACCGTTATTACCGTCATTAATAATCATCACTTTTATCAATCACACAATGCAGCTTTGTGTGTTTTTTCAGTCTGTTTCCAATTTTCATTTTAATTCTGTCGTGCTATTCTACTCTCTCTCTCTCTCTCTCTCTCTCTCTATCTCTCTCTCTCTCTCTCTCTCTCTCTCTCTCTCTCTCGTGCGCTCGAAACGGATTTGTACAAATGACAAAATTTAAAATCAGTCAACTGATTTAGCATAATGCATGTAACAAAATTTTAGAACAAAAAGAAATCAATTCTTTCCCTTTCGAAAATCAATGGAAAACAATGCCGATTAAAACAGAATCAAATTTCCAAGAAAGAGAAGTTTAAATTACGAGGCTCGACAGATACGAGACAACGGCCTCGTTTTCATTCAATGCCCACTTGCGCCCAAGTGGAGATGATAAGTGATTGCTCGTTCTTCGTTTTCATTGTCCTGAAGGTGGTTTATCTTTGCCTAAAGAAGACATTAGAGGTCGAAACGCGCCGTGTTTTGTCTTGTAATTTGTTTGTCCCTGTTATCTGATGGATTTACTTTACATTCCTGTTAACATTTGTTTGAATTTCGGCCTCCAGTCACCTCACTTTGAACCTAGCTCGACAGATTGATTTAAATGTTGTGTGTTAACTTTGTTTTTGTTTGTTTGTTGTATATTTCATTAAGATCTCTTAGCCTCTACAAAGATCCTTTAGAAATGAAAGAATCAGACTTCCGAAGAAAACAAAAATAAAAAGAACCAGCAAGAAACAGCTGTTTCGCTGTGTGGAGACCTCTCCAGGATACTACTGCTGCAGGCCACTGGTCCCCAGCTGTAGTGAAGCAGTCCCCTTAATTAAGCGAAAATCAAGCCTCCATAATTAGGTAGATGTCTCTTCAATGATTATGAGGAATGTGCCTTCAGACGACAAAATTGGCGATTAGTGAAGGGAAAGGAAAGAATCTGATTATTGAAAAAAAAAAAAAGGAAAATAACAATAAAGCGACAGTACGGGGGGGAACAAGCGCCTGCAAAACAACTCTTCCGTCACTATGACAATAACTTAGCAAAGATTTTAAAAAGAAGGGGTAGGGGTAGGGGGGGGGGGGGGGGGGGGAGGAGGGTGTAGTAGGGCTAAGGGAAAAGAGGGGTCGAGGGAAATGAGGTGTAAACAGGGTGTGTGTGTGTGTGTGTGTGTGTGTGTGTGTGTGTGTGTGTGTGTGTGTGTGTGTGTGTGTGTGTGTGTGTAAGAGTGTGAGAGAGAGAGAGAGAGAGAGAGAGAGAGAGAGAGGAGAGAGAGAGAGAGAGAGAGAGAGAGAGAGAGAGAGAGAGAGAGAGAGAAAATGACGAAGAAGGCGCTAACTGACAAATATTAAAAACTCTTCATAGGCAGAACCATTCGCTGCACTTGTCTAGAGACTATTTTCGTCTTCTGGTAGAGATTCGTCGGCAGACTTGGCCTGGCTTTGTTAGTCTACTACGCATGGTATCGAAAAAAAGACGCACCCACCAGTGGTATTCTCACCACCACTATCACTGCAAGAAAGTCTCAAGCCGAGGGTCGTCCCAGTCAGCCAGTGAAGGGCAATACATGGGAAAGAAACAATAGTGTAGAACGATACAGCAAATACACGTAGCATTTTAATATCAAAAAGCAAAAAGAAACAAGAGGGGGGGGGGGGGGGGGGGGGGAAGAGAGAGAGAGAGAGGGGGGGGAGAGAGAGAGAGAGAGAGAGAGAGAGAAAGAGAGAGAGAACTATATGTATAAAAAGGAAATATTTCAGTATGCATCTTGTGTTGGTGTGTGTGTGTGTGTGTGTGTGTGTGTGTTGTGTGTGTGGTGTGTGTGTGTGTGTGTGTCTGTCTGTCTGTAATGTATGTATTATGTATGTATGTTGCATGTATGTATAGGTATTATGTATGCATGTATGTATGTATGTATCTATGTGTGTGTGCGTCAGTGCGTGCGTGTCTGCCCGAGCAAGCAAGCGCGCTGTGTGTGTGTGGTGTGTGTGTGTGTGTGTGTGTGTGTGTGTGGTGTGTGTGTCTCGCTCTCTCTCTCTCTCTCTCTCTCTCTCTCTCTCTCTCTTTCTTTGTGTGTGTATGCATGTACGCGCTTGTGTGTGTGTGTGTGTGTGTGTGTGTGTGTGTGTGTGTGTGTGTGTGTGTGTGTGTGTGTGTGTGTGTGTATGTGCGTGTGTGTGTGTGTGTTGTGTGTATCTATCTGTCTGTATGTGTCTGTGTGCAAACAAACGAAAAAAAAAAAACACACCAAAATTAGAGGATTTTTTTTTTATCTTTCAAATGATATTTCGGCCTTAGTATGCGCTCATGAGTGATGAAGCACCCTGAAAAAGTGATATCTGTATAAAGGTATCGATACCTATTTATATCTGTATCTATTTCTACATACCTACGTACCTACTACCTACCTACCTGCCCACCTGCCTACCTACCTACCTACCTACCTACCTACCATACTGCCTACCTACCTACCTACTGCCCCTACCTACCCACTACTACCTGCCTACCTACCTACCTACCGACCGACCCTCACTATCCATCTGACCGACATACCTGATCGACCGACCGTCTGGACCCGACCCGAACACCACCGTTCCGTTCCATTCAACCATCCATCCATCCACATATCCACCCATCCATCCACTCCATCCATCCATCCATCCATCCATCCATCCGTCTATCTATCTATCTATCTATCTATTCTCTATATATCTATCTATCTATCTATCTATCTATTCAGTTTCACCCTATTCCATTCCATTCATTCCATTCTGTCTGTTCAATGACATTCTTTTAACTATTTCTGTGCTGCTGTTTCATCTTTTCAGCCACTCTGGTGCCATTACACCAAACGCCGCTAATTCCTGCTCCCCATCCACAACCACATCCAGGCTTGCCCGGCTACACACAGGCAGTTCAAAGGGAGCAGTCAACGACAAGTCGCCACCAGGCAACTCACCGTCGCAGGAGACACTGCTCTGCTTCCGGGTCACCTCTGTGGTATCTAGTGATGACCGCCCCCCTTATGACACACGCAAGCCACAAACTACTAAGACTCTTATTGATGACAAGACTGTTGAGCAGCGGAACCAGCTTGAGTGAGTATTCTGCTCCTGGAAGGATTAACCCTATTATCTCCGTCCAACGACAGTCCCCGTGCACCCGCCAATACCGGCGTCCCTGACGCAAAACGCACCGACGGCATAGATGTGAGAGGAAGGAAACTGAAACTGAGACCACGGCATGAAGGGCCACAGGATTTAAGACTTTTTGTGCGCCGATCAATAAGAATGATGATGAGAAAAATGATGTCATGGAGTTTCACTCCGGTCCGAGGGTTCATGGCATGCGCTCTACGCTTTAGTAGTATTCCCGGCGTCAGTCGGGCCCGAGAGATACAAGCACTGCAGTCTTGGTCAGAAAGTTAAGTAGTAACGCCCTCAGAGACGCATTTCTTAGGTGGATTGAAACTTAGTTGTGTGGTTTAAGTTTTCGGCGATCAGGCCCACAGCAATGTCAAACTCTGGGCAAGGCATTTTTCATATATATATATATATATATATACTATATATATATATATATAGATATATATATATATCTATATATATATATATATATAGGGTGTGTGTGTGTGTGTTGTGTGTGTGTGTGTGTGTGTGTGTGTGTGTGTGTGGTGTGGGTGTGCGCGCGTGCGTCTGTGTGTGGTGTGTGTGTGTGTGTGTGGGTGTGTGTGTGTGTGTGTGTGAAGGTGGTGTGTGTGTGTGTGTGGGTGTGTGTGTGTGTGTGTGTGTGTGTTGTGTGTGCGTGTGGTGTGTGTGGTTGTGTTTGTGTGTGTGTGTGTGTGTGTTGTGTGTGTAAGCGTGTGTGTTGTGTGTGTGTGTGGTGTGTGTGTGTGTGTGGTGTGTGTGTGTGGTGTGTGTGGTGAGGGGTGTGTGTGTGTGTGGGTGTGTTTGTATGATGTATGTGTGTGTGTTTGTGTGTGTGTGTGCGTGCGTGAGTGTCCTCTGTGTTTTGTGTGTGTATTGGTGTGAGGGTGAGTATCTGTATGTGTTTTAGATAGATAGAATGGCAGATAGTAGATAGACGGAAAAGGATCCGATAGACGCCGATATAGATGGATCAACAGAGCATCTGATGGGCAAAAAGTGACATACACGCACAAACATGTGCACGTGTTTATATATAGAATGCATAATAAATATTTTGCATTATACATACATGCATAGTACGTATGTAACATACATACATACAAACGGCTTTTTCAGGGCTGGAAATGAAAAATGCTCTATCTCTCTCTCTCTCTCGCTCCTCTATCTCCTCTCTCTCTCTCTCTCGCCCTCTCGCATCTCTCACACGCTCACCCACTCTGCAACACACACACACAACACACACTACACACACACACACACACACACACACAACACACACACACACACACACACCACACACACTGTGCGTGTGTGAGTATGTGTGTGTCTTGGGCTGTGTGGCCGTCGGTATCTGTGGTCTGTGTCCAGTGTAGTCTCTTCTTGTTATACAATCCATGGTTTTCGTTTAATCTCCAAATCTGGCACTATGGTGCATTTAGCATATTAGGCATATCAAGACGCGAATCACTTTGGTGCTAGAGAAAACTCGCATAGGTCGCTGTTTTCAACGCGACCATTTGGCCGTAGAGAGAAGAGATGTCAGGATCCTAACACATTCAAACTTTCGTCTCACCGTTGGCTTTTTGTCAGCCGAAATAGCTTTAGTTGGGAGACCGTCAGACTGAAAGACCTAATTCAGTTCCATAGTCAATCCAAGGAAAAAGTAGGGGTGGACGGAAGAAGGGCAAGGGGAAAAGGTAAGGAGGGTGTGTGGGAAGGGGATAGGGGTGGGGGGGGGGTGGGGGGGTGACCGAAACATAGTGGGGAGAATGGAGGAGGAGGAGACGAAAAGGTGGGGAAAACGAGGCAAGGAAAAAATAAAAATAAACGGGGGGGGGGGGGGGGGGGGGGGGGGGGGGGGGGGGGGGGGGGGGGGGATATAGGAAGGGACCAGTGGGTTGGAGGAATGGGGGAATGGGGGAGGAGGTGATCTTGACATCAGTACCTTACCTCTCTGTGAAGACATGGATTGGGAAGGACGGGGGAAACGGGGAGAGAGGGGGACGGAAAAAGAGGAAAGGAGCGGCAGACAGAATGGGTGAGAGGAGGAATAAGGGGAAAAGAGGGAGGGGAGACGGGGGAGGGATGAAGAGGGAATTGGAGAGGACGGGGAAAAGGGACACGGAGGGGCGGGGGGTAGGGGGGGGGGGGTTTAGGGGGGCGGGGGGGGGTACTTCTCTCTGGGTCTAGGGGGGTTTTTAGATGAAGTATTCTCTCTCTAACGGTGTCTCTATCTAGGAGTATCTCTATAATATCGCTATCATTATCTATTCTATCTAGTATCTATCTATCTATAGATAAGAGGAGCTATAGGATATGCAGAGACTGCGGAGGGAGAGAGAGGAGAGAGAGAGAGCTAAACCAGTATCTGTTTATTACGTAAATAGCAGACTTTTTCCCTTCTTTTTTTTTTTACCGATGAAGGAAGAACAGACAAAAAATCCTTCATGCACGTCTGTCCTTTTCTAAAGCCTCTCGAGAAACATAATTGTCATGCTATCTAATTTGGCGCCGTTGCACGACTGATGCACCATAATTAGTTTTGTTTAAAAAAAAGAAGAAGACAAAGAAAGAAAAGAGAAACGGAGTTTAGAATGCGAATGCGGTACCTATCGACAGGAATTTCTAGCGCTGCAAATATCTTACATCTCTCTCAAGGGCACAATTCACTGAACAGCCTGTGTGTCTGTTATTATTATTTTCATTTTTTTTTTTTT
Source organism: Conus betulinus (assembly GCA_016801955.1). Lineage (NCBI taxonomy): Eukaryota > Metazoa > Mollusca > Gastropoda > Neogastropoda > Conidae > Conus > Conus betulinus. Next base: position 61,004 of record JADBJO010011817.1, read on the forward strand.
GGGGGGGGGGGAGGGATGTAAGGGAGGGTCTGCACAGGGGTGTGGTTTGGAGGATTTGCAGTGAAAATTTTTAAAGTCTATGTACCTCCATTCACTTCCGACCACACTCCCACCTCTCCACCCACCCCCTCACCCCCCTCCCCTGCTCTTCAACCCACCCCATTCTCTCTCCCGAGACAGAAAGACCCAGGACACAGCGAGAGGCTATTTGAGTCTAGGAATGAATACAGTCAGGTCATCCAGCGAACGACGGGGATGGGGAAAAAAAGGAAAAAAAAAAGGGGGGGCAGGACAAATCAAAGCGACTAATCACGACGGGAGGAAAATTAATTGAAACACAGGCTTGGATGGTTGGGTCATCAATCGGTGGCTTTCTGCAGTTTTTACGACCATTAAAAAGCTCGCTAGACCACACGTCCGATCGTTTAAAAACATAATCCAACGTAAAAAAAAAAAAAAAAAAAAAAAGATGGGAGGTGGGGAAGCGGGGGGGGGACGGGGCGAGAGACAGTCAGACACGAGACAGCAACAAAAAAGCGCAAAAAACAAAAAAAAAAAAAAAAAAAAAAACGAAAAGAAAAAAAGGAAATGACAGTATACAAAAAAAGGAAAAAAAAAAAAAAAAAAGCAAAAGGACGGTGGGAAAAAAACGTCATTTCGGTATCTGGCTCGATGTCATATCAGCTTGCAGGACAACACCAATAAAATCATTAAAGAGGCGCTAGAGCACCGCTTGCATCAGCGGCATCAATCATAGAAAGATAAATTTGGACCTTATTGTAATGATGGCGATAAACATAAAGAGGGCTAATTATGCAGCAATGTGTGACAGTGTTTCATTTCTTTTTTTTTCTTTTTTTTTGCGGGGTGGTGGTGGTGGTGGTGGTGGTGGTGGTGGGTTAGGTCTACATGGTTGAAGTGTCGCTGGCATGGTGGAGGCCGGTGCTGTTGATGCCTGTCTTGGTGGGACGTGTTGGCTGTCAGAACTCATCCCTGACAGGCGACATAAAAAACGTTATCTTTCCCAGCATCACGGGGATCAGGGAGGGAGAGAGGCCAAGAGGGAGGAGACGGAGAGTTTTTGAAGATGCGCGCTGAGAGAGAGTGAGA
>JADBJO010011818.1:5000-7500 GCA_016801955.1 Conus betulinus
GTGGGGATGTTGTTGAACAGCTAATGTGGGTGGGCAACGTGATGAAAATCAAGTGGATTTGTGACGCACCTGATTTCACCCATGTCCTCACTCTTCTGCTTAACGTGAACCTTTCTCTTAGTTGACGGGGACACATTGTCATCCTACACGTTCAACCACAAAAGCATTTTCATCTTGCGTCCCACTGAATATTGTTAGATCCAGTTTGATTATGTGTGCTAATCTCGTCACACCTGTGTCTAAGCTTTGAACCGGTGTAACAGCCCATTCTTACCCCCCCCCCCCCCCCTCCCCTTCTGGAAACTACCCGGGGTAAGTCTGGGCCAGCCTGCTTTTACCCCCTGGGTCATTCCAGCACTAGCTGGAACTTACCCCCCCCCCCCCCCCCCCCCCCCCCAGTCATCTACATTGTACAAGGTACACAGGCACTCAGGAGACACTAATTAGCTGTAAAAATAATTTTTAAAATCTCCGATATACATTAAAGTGACCAATAGTCAGTGCCACTGCACTGACGACTAGTTGTCTGCATTGCACAAGGTATACAAACACCCATGGGACACTGATTTACTGTAATATAGTCGAAATATCTTATTTACGTCATAGTGACCAGTGGTCAGTGGCACTGACCACCAGTCGTCCATTGTACAAGAAACACGGGTACTCGGGAGACTATAATTAGCTGTGAAATAGTTACGTCATAATGACCAGTGGTCAGTGGCACTGACACAATAATCTACATTATACAAGGTACACAAGCACTCGGGAACACTAATTAGCTGTTGAATAGTTAAAATCTCCGATTTACGTCATAATGACCAGTGGTCAGTGGTTAAAATCTCCGATTTACGTCATAATGTCCAGTGGTCAGTGGTTTAAAATCTCCGATTTACGTCATAATGACCAGTGGTCAGTGGCACTGACCACTAGTCATCTGCATTGTACAAGCTAAGGTACACAGGCACTCAAGAGACTCTAAACCCCCCCCCCCCCCCCCCCCCCCCCCGGGCGGTAAGTTCCAACTAAAGGGGACCCCCCCCCCCCCCCCCCCCCCCCCCGGGCGGTAAGTTCCAACTAAAGGGGTAAGTTCTAGCTAGTCCTAGAATGACCCCTGGGGATAAAAGCAGGCTAGCCCAGACTTACCCCGGGGTAAGTTCCAGAGCGGGGTAAGAACGGGGCTGTTACACGGTGTGTTCAACTGAAGCACGTGCATGCAGTTTCTCTCCTTTATTGCCAGTAACAGTCACGTGGGGTGCATTTTCAGTGAATAATGCTTTCTAAGTCAGGTTGTCGATAATGTGCAAGAGTCAGAGACTAGTTCTATCCAACTGTTGATGTCTTAGAATGATGCCCAAAATAGCCACTAATACCCCACCCTTATCCTATTCCCTTCTGTGCCCCGAATAGCCACCCACCCATCCATCCACACACACACACATGTCCCCCCCTCACCCCCCACCCCCACCCCGACACCAACCCCAACATCCTCTGTCAACCCCTTTCTCTTTACAAATGAAAATCGTAAGCTGAGAAAACGTTTTAAAAGAGCAAACCAGTGGACTGAAAATCTGCATCCTTCCATCAGAAACATTAGACTGGACATGAACAAAAAAAACACTGACAACCAACTCCAGTCGTTCCTATTCCATTGTGCTCTCACCCGGTTCCACGGAAAATGGAACGTAATGGAAAGAATGTTGGTTGGTTATAATGACCATCAGCAGTGCCCGTCAATTACACAAACCATTGTCCTTTGAGTCTGCCGCGCGCGTACACAAACTCACACACACACACACACACACACACACACACACACACACACACACACACACACACACACACACACTCACACACGCACACACACTCACTCTCTCTCTCTCTCTCTCTATAATATCTCTATATATATATATATATATATATATATATATATATATATATATAGATAGGGGAGAGAGAGAGAGAGAGAGAGAGAGAGAGAGAGAGAGAGAGAGAGAGAGAGAGAGAGAGAGAGAGTTCTATTATTCCCCCAGACAAATGGTCAGCCAGCAGGTCCAGCTTGACACATGTATTTCCACAGCATCTGGACACACTGAAGGGAGCGGTGTGTGGTCTGAAGGGACAAGTCAACGAAGCAAGCAAAGGTGAACCATTGTGTTTCCAGTGATGATGTTTTGACACGAAGTCATGTCCAGGGAGAAGGTCTACGCTGACGTTGCCGTGATGATGTTTTGACATGGAGTCATGCCCATAGAGAAGGTCTGTGCTGACGTTGCCGTGATGATGTTTTGACATGGCGTCATGTCCATGGAGAAGGTCTATGCTGACGTTGCCGTGATGATGTTTTGGCATGAAGTCATGTCCATGGAGAAGGTCTATGCTGACGTTGCCGTGATGATGTTTTGACATGGAGTCATGTCCATAGAGAAGGTCTATGCTGACGTTGCAGGGGGGGGGGGGGGGGGGGGGGGGGGGATCTGACGTGATGTCAAAACAAGGCCAG
>JADBJO010011818.1:15000-20000 GCA_016801955.1 Conus betulinus
ACCTCTCGTACACACACACACACACACACACACACACACACACACACACACACACACACTGTCACCTCTCACACACACAATCACCTCTCACACACACAGTCACTCTCTCACACACTGTCACCTCTCACACACACAGTCACCTCTCACACACACAGTCACCTCTCACACATACAGTCACTTCTCACACACACAGTCACCTATCTCACACACAGTCACCTCTCGTACACACACACACACTGTCACCTCTCACACACAGAGTCACCTCTCACACACACAGTCACTTCTCACACACTGTCACCTCTCACACACACACTGTCACCTCTCACACACAGTCACCTCTCACACACAGTCACCTCTCGTACACACACACACACTGTCCACCTCACACACACAGTCCCCTCTCACACACACAGTCACCTCTCACACACACTGTCACCTCTCACACACACAGTCACCTCTCACACACACTGTCACCTCTCACACACACTGTCACCTCTCACACACACTGTCCCCTCTCACACACACTGTCCCCTCTCACACACACTGTCCCCTCTCACACACACTGTCACCTCTCACATACAGTCACTCTCTCACACACAGTCACCTCTCACACACACTGTCACCTCTCACACACACTGTCCCCTAAATTATCAGTTTTAAGATCAAACCAAGACCTCTATCTCTTCTGCCCCAACCTCCACCACTCTCCATTTTGATCTGTGCGTCACTGTCCTTCCATCAAGGAGAGAGAGAGAGAGAGAGAGAGAGAGAGAGACAGACAGACAGACAGACAGACAGACAGACAGACAGACAGAGAGACAGGCAGACAGACGGACACACAGGACAGAGAGAGACGAGGGTAAACTGTAGCCTATTTTAGGATCATGGTCTCAAGCTTTGTGTGTTTTACAGTTATACGTTTACGTGTGGGCTGATCTGAAGACTTCGCAGAAATACAATGCCGTGACAGACACTGGAAGACAGTTCCAGAAAGACAGACCCAAGAAAAACGCACAGCTGGATTCGTACAAACCCGTATGCACCTGTGATAAGGTAGGTAATGCTGCTTATAGCCCCGCCGACCGCAAAGAAGCATATCATCAGGGCTGTCACCACGTTAAAATCAACTCACAAGTCATCAAAAAAGCAAACAAAAAAACAAACAAAAAACCCGCCTTTCACTCATGTCTGTAAGACACACCCTCTACAAACGCACCAGAAACTTCCTTAAAATCTGTTCTTCCGTAAAATCTTAGATCAGATGAAAAATGTTACTTTCTTTCACCTGTAGTAAAAAACGTAGTGGATGGAATGATACTGTGTTGCTGCCACTTGAACAAACTATGCAAGACGTGACGTGTTTTTCTATGTGTGTGCCGACTTTTGAATATAAACACTATTTTCTTGAAGTGAAAAGTGAAGGACAGCTGTTTGTCCAGGGGCAAGATGTCCAATTTGGTGGGGTTTTTTGTTGTTGTTTTGTTTTTTTCACGTAGCTGATAAGGATTGTGGAGTAAATCAGCTTAGCTGCCCGCCAGTGGACTGACTCTTCGGGTGTGATCATGGTCGGCACCACTCTGCAGCGCAGGCCTGATGTGAGAAACGCAATAAGCTTCGAAGCAGCTCTTTCGGGATATTAGTGTCAATATCAATATTTCAGTTCATTCGGCGGGAAAAAAAAACCCCCAAAAAACTATAACCCGACTGGACAGAGAGAGAGAGAGAGAGAGAGAGAGAGAGAGAGAGAGAGAGAGAGAGGAGAGAGGGGGGGGAGAGAGAGAGAGAGAGAGAGTTGTTTACGCCTCGTAGCTGACAGGTCCATGTTCCAGATAACCCCCTGTCTCAGCAAGCCTGTCGATGTGTCGGCTTCCATACGGCACGGACTATACATATATGACAGGAAGAAGGTATCCACTCAAGACTTTTTATCAGCGGGTCTTCGAGAGGTCAGACGTGCTGAGCTTAGTTGAGTTCTTATCTGTGGAGATAGTTAGTGCTTAAAAGACCCGGAAAGCGCCAGAGAATGCAAGCCATGTCGCTGATTCTTCCCTTATCTCCGTTTAACCGTCTTCGCCAACGGGAGTGGCTCTGCAGACTGTTCGATCACAAAGATGATAGCTTGCTGTTTGTCTGCCACTGTTTGACCGTCACCCGAGGTTCTTTTTCAATGACTGCTGCTTTCCGACGTGTGGATCTGTAAGGTGTTAGTGTAACAGTAGAGAAAGAAAAGAAAGATTTCACACACACACACACACACACACACACACACACACACACACACACACGCACACAACCACATACACACACACACGCGCACACGCGCGCGCGCGCGCGCGCACGATCGCACACACACACACGCACACACACACACACACACACACACACTCGTGCACGGAACGCACGCGCGCGCGCGCGCAAACACACACACACACACACACACACACACACACACACGCGCGCATGCGTGCGCGCACACACACTTACACACACGCCTGCATGCCTGCACGCACACGCATGCACACATGCACGCACGCACGCGCGCGTGCGCAAACACACACACACACACACACACACACACACACACACACACACACACACACACACAGAGTAACAAAGCACAGAATGAAGAAAAGTACCAAAAGAATGGGGAAACGCAAAACCACCACTACCACCCCACCACCACCACCAACTACAACAACCACAGAAAAGTTCATGCAAAGATTAGGCCAAGTAAGAGAGAGAAAGAAAGAAAAGAAAAAACTAAAAAAAGGTTTGAAAAGACACTAAAGTAAAAAAGAAAGCAAAGAAAAGGCCACAAAGACAAGAAAGAAAGAAACACAAATAAAGAAGAAGAAAAAAAAAGAAAGTGAACACAACAACAGCCGCGCGAAATGAAAAAGAAAGGCAAGAAAACCTAAAACTAACATTAAAAACAGAAAAAGATGAAAAGAAAGAAAAACAAAAGAATACAAACGTAAGGAAAAAAAAATCCAAAAAAAAGGAAAAAAAAGGAGGCCAAGAAAGAAAGAACGCGAGAAACCCAAAAAAAAAAAAAAGAAGTAAGAAACAAAACCAAACGAAAAGACAAAAAGAAAGAACAGAAAAAAAAAAGAACAACCACCAAACCCCCACCAACGTGAAAAAAAGAAAAAATAAAGATAAACACACCACACAAAGCGAAAGCAATACAAGAAAATACCTAAATAAAGGACATTACAGAACTAAGAAAGAAAAGAATGGATGAAAAAGTAAAGTGAACACATAACACAACAGAGATGGAAAAAAAAAAAAAAAAAAAAGGCAAGGAAATGCACAAAGAAACAAAAAAACAAAAAAACAAAAATCGAATCCAAAACAAAAAAAAAAAGCAAAGGGCAAAAAAAACAAAAAAAAAAGAAAAAAAGACAAAGGAAAAAAAGTCAAAAGAAAGAATACAAGTACGTAAAACAACAACAACAACACCCCCCCCCCCCCCCCCCCCCACCCCACCCCACCCACCCCCCCAAAAAGGAAAAAAAAAAAGGAAAAAAAGAAAAAAAAAAGGCAAGAAAGAAAGAACACAATGAAATACCAATGAAAAGCAAAAGCAAAGATAGGAAAGAGAGAAACGAAGTAGAAATATAACAAAATACACACACACACACACACACACCACACACACACACACACACACACACACACACACAATGAAGAAAAAAAAAACGAAGAAAAAAATATGAAAAAAGAAAAACCGAAATGAAGAGCAAAGGAATCGGCGTTAGAAAAAAAAAATCAAGCAAAACAAAGAAAGAAAAAGAAACGGGTTAATAATAACATCAAACAACAGAATAAAACTCTACTTGTATACGTTTACCACTCCCATTAAATGAACGAATAAAACCGTACCCGCCCATCACATGAATTGAGACAGATAAGCGCATTTTCCTGACAGAAAAAACCAGCCAGAGTGGTTCCGCTTCGCTGTTTAACTTCTTTGCAAGTGACAGACAGGTTGATGGTTGAAAAGATAGACAAGCTTCCACGACACGCTTTAATGGTTTTCTATTACTCAGTGAAATCGGAATTTTCAAAAACAAAAACAAAACAAAACAAACAAAAAAAAAAACGCGAACGTGAAAGGACACACACACACCACACACACACACACACACACACACACACACACACACACACACACACACACACACAAAGAAGAAGAAGAAGAAGAAAAGGAGGAGGAGGAGGAGGAGGAGGAAAAAAACTTTGAAGAGAACTGTTCTTTATTATGTGGAATCCACGGAGATACTTCGAAAGAACGATTTGGACTATTTTCTTTGCATTGTGTGTTATAAGATCTGACACTTTCACTGAGAGAGAGAGAGAGAGAGAGAGAGAGAGAGAGAGAGAGAGAGAGAGAGAGAGAGAGAAAGAGAGAGAGAGAGACGGACAGACAGACAGAGAAAGAGAGAAAGAGGAGAGCGAGAGAAATAGAGAGAGAGGATGAGAGACAGACAGACAAACATAGACAGACAGAGACACAGGCAGAGACAGACAGACAGATAGACGAACAGACAGACAGAGACACACACACAGACAGACAGACGGGCAGCAAAGGCGGGAGAATTTTTCGTCCACCAAACTCACATATATCATCCGTCCAGCCTTCGGATGCCACTGCCATGGGTTTGACAGTGACCTCAGAGTCCGTCCACCCACTCCACGAAGACTGGATGAAGGCACTCTCCTAGACATCAGTCCATCAAGACCTCTGGGCGACACTGCCACGGGTTTGACAGTGACCTCACGGTCCGTCCACCCATTCCATGAAGACTGGATGAAGGCACTCGCCTAGACATCAGTCCATCAAGACCTCTGGGCGACACTGCCATGGCTTTGACAGTGACCTCACGGTCCGTCCACCCACTCCCTGAAGACTGGATGAAGGCACTCTCTTGCCTCTCTCAGGAGACTTTCAGTGGATGGAACCGACACGCTCTCATCAGCCGGTACCAGGACCGCTG
>JADBJO010011818.1:27500-32500 GCA_016801955.1 Conus betulinus
CCGAACAGTGCAATACTACTGCCGACGTTTTAGGGGCTGCAACTAATTGGCTTTGTGTGTGTGTGTGTGTGTGTGTGTGTGTGTGTGTGTGTGTGTGTGTGTGTGTGTGTGTGTGTGTGTGTGTGGGGGGGGGGGAGGAAAGGAGGGGGATGGTGATGATGAATTTCCTTGTTTATTCGTGATTATTTTGGGGATACCGATATCAAACTGAGCCTTAGGGGCAGACATGGGCAGAATGGTCTTCGAAAAGTTTTGCGGGTTTAGACATTTCAAGTGTATGTTTCCTCTTATCGTCTCTCTCTCTCTCTCTCTCTCTCTCTCTCTCTCTCTCTCTCTCTCCTCCTCTCTCTCTCTCTCGTCCTCCTCCCCCCCTTCTCTCTCTCCCCTCTCCCCCCCCTCTCTCTCCCCCCCCTCCCTCCTACCCTCTCCCCCCCCCTCCGTCTCTAGCTATCTGTCTGTCTGTCTACCTTTCTATCTAAGTTTGTTTATATTTGTATATATTATAGGGCCTATATATAACGTTTCACTTCATAATTTGTGCTGCATAGGTCAATGTCACCATTGAATCGTGTACATTATTTGAATTATTGGAACGCTTTATGGGCTTCTTTGGCTTAAAAGCAATAAACTCGTTGACTCGTTGACTCGTTCACACACACACACACACACACACACACACACACACACACACACACACACACAGACAGACAGACATAGACAGAGAGAGACAGGGTCCGTCAGACAAATCAGACAGACAGACAGAGGGGGCAGGCGCGCGCGCGCGCGCACACACACACACACACACACACACACACACACACACACACACACACACACACACAAACTGGAATGATAACAGAATAATAATATCAGAAATCAGAACTAAAATTACTAATTTCAGTGCTCATTGATAAGACACGCACAGCAAACACGTTTTTTCATCACAAACATAAAATGTGATTGACAGCAGACCTTGTAACCAATATCTAACGTTTTAAATTCTCGTTTCCTTTCGAACGTGGACGTCACATGGTGACATTTTATCGTTCAGAGAGAGAGAGAGAGAGAGAGAGAGAGAGAGAGAGAGAGAGAGAGAGAGAGACAGAGACAGAGAGACAGAGACAGACAGAAGACCAGACAGAGACAGACAGAGAAAGAAAGAGAGAGAGAGAAAGACAGAGAGAGAGACAGAGAAAGACAGACAGACAGACAGAGACAGACACACTTTGACACTTTGATATTTTATCGTCATTACCAAGAGGTCTTTTGACAAGGGGGGTGGGGGGTGGGGGGGGGGAGAGAGATAACAGAACAATAACATTTTCCCTCTTCCTTTCCCTGCAAACAAATAATACACTTTCATTCCCAGTGTGTGTCAAATCAAAGGTTAACAAAACAAATAAATTCGTAACATTTTCGTTATGTTCTCTCGCACAGGAGTAATGCAATTTTTGAAAAAATCTTAAGACTGACTCGACCATCCACTCAATTAAATGATGACATTGTAAATGATGACATTGTATCTTACTGATCTCTTCCGCTTGCGATGAATGATAATATTCATTCAGATATCTCTTACAATGCATTATCTTAAATTTCACTATCCTTCATCTGTCTAATTTTCAATGCTTCTGCGATGAATTTCGCAACTGATTTAATTACAAGTTCATCAACTGATGATAACACGACAGCGACATTTTGTCTTTTCGCTATATCTAACTGGAAAAAAAAATGAATGAAAAAAATTTGTCCGTACTTCATTATAAGCAGTACACTGGAACAGAAAGTGTTCTTCGTCATCAATAATAAGTCTACATGCAGGACAAGGAGATTGTGTGGATGTTTCACATTCAAACCATCTTTTGTTCGCATCAAAACCTAAAGTTTTCAACTTTAAATCTTGCGTAAATTTATTCTGTGCCATCTATCTGTTATGATATGAAACTTTTCAGAATGAAAAAACATTTTAATCAGAATGAAACACATTCTTAAATGAGAAAACCAGGAGAGACACACACAGAGAGAGAGAGAGAGAGAGAGAGAGAGAGAGAGAGAGAGAGAGAGAGAGAGAGAGGTTAATCAAACAGTCAAATTCATATATATAAATCGTGTGAAAGTGTTGCAGTGTTTGTTTTCTTTGTCGAATCGAGAACCCCCCCCCCCCCCCCCCCCCCCCCCCCCCCCCCCCTCTCCGCTCATTCCCAAATCTCCATACGCAGCCTCAATCAAGTTCGTCCTGCGTAGAGCCCTGGAAATGCTATTCCCACCAAGCAATCAATATCGTTCGTTAATACGCCATCCGCCAGATGGGACAGACAGACAGACAGACAGACAGACAGACAGACTCAGCAACTGCTGCCTTGGGCCATGTGTAGTTGTGTCTGGTCTGACCCCCAAACACCAAGGGAGCTAACTACTGCAGCCCAACTGACAAATATTATTATCATCATTTTTATTATCATGACTACTTATATATCGGCAAGAGACCAAGCTCTAAGCGCTTTACAATCCATACTCGTTTACACAACGGGCTGCCTATCTGGGTAGTGCCGACTGAAGAGCTGCCAGCTGGCGCTTCATTCAGTCGTTTCCCGTGTCGTCCAGTCAATATCGTTCAATATCATTCACTCAATTTACTTACATCCTTCGTTCTTTCCATTTCTCACGCAGGGTGCATGCTATGTGTAACGTGTCATCCATACCAACGGCCAAACTGGCCTTCCCTTCCGAAAGGTGGTGACGGGATTTGAAGTGTGTGCAAGATGTTGTGCGTGTGTTCACACACGGAACCTCGGTTTATAGTCTCATTCGAAGGACTGTATGGGAAATGGAGTCAGAACCAATGTTAACTCCGAAGGAAAAATCCCCCTGTACCGAAGTGGCCCCAGCGGAGATTGGAACCCGTAACCCCAGGATCACCAAGATTACGAGTCCGGCGCTCTAATGGCAATGACTGAGTCACTGAGCTAGCAGAGAATCAGCACAATCCAATCTTTCAAAGGGCATCGTGCCACGTGCGACCAACGAGCAGGGGAGGAGGGGGCTTAGAATTTCAGCTCTATTTTTTTTTCACTGAAGGGTCAGTGAGGATCAGGATGATTAGACAGAGAAAACGGAACACCTTTCCGAAGAAGGAGACAGACGGAATGGAATACCTCTCCGTTGATCATCCAGTTCATCTGCGACGCAAACAAGGTAAAATGGAGTCTTCACTGCCTGCAAGCTACAAAGAGCATCTTATATATCCTTCACCCCATTCTGTCTAATAGTGCACTATATATATATATATATATATATATATATATATAGAGAGAGAGAGAGAGAGAGAGAGAGAGAGACAGACAGACAGACAGAGAGAGAGAAATTATAGAACGGTAAACATACGGACAGACAGACAGACAAATAGATAGATATATTAGACAGGCAGATAGATAGATAGACAGACAGATAGAGAGATACACAGATAGATAATTTGATAGATTAATGTAGTCTAATTAATAGAGTTTATTTAAGGTAATTTTCACTCTCCATCTTAAGCGTCACACACACACACACACACACACACACACACACACACACACACACACTGCTAAAACACTCACACGCCCGAATCCTCCTGCCTACCTCGAGAGCTCGAAGGCTAGCCTATTAATCTTTTATCATTGTACCCAAATGGCCCTTTGCGGTCGGCTGGGCAATCACCAAGATAATGATCAAACCCAGCCGAGCACAAAGGGCCTCTTCAGGCTGTCCACACGTAGGCAGAAAGAAACTCACGTGCTGAAGAAGTAAAGCGCAACAAAGAGACAACTATGATAGCTTCGCAAACAGCAAACCAAAATAAAGGACACGATAGCAAAACGGCCGACGTTCTTGCTGTGGAGCAGAGCTTAATGGCATTCTCTTTAATTTGCGGTCCCAGGCTTAAAAAGAAAACGTCCCCCCCCCCCCCCCCCCCAAAAAACAAAAAAGTAGAAAACAAATAACTTTTTAAAAAATTCGCTAAAAAAATACACAAAAGCATAAAAAGGCCATTTCCAAAAGACCCCGCAGAAAGCGCAGGCACGTAGGGCAGCAATGAGCAGTGTTACAAACAGGTCGAGCTTGCCTTTGGCTTGTAATGTTAATAAGTTTAGATCGCCAACTTCCCTTTACCACGAGATGTTTATCTGCAAGAAGACGCATGCACAGACAACGAAACTTCCTAAATCTTCTTATTCTTGATACCCCCACACATGCACTTCCTGAAAGTTTGAGAAAATGTCCTTCAAGTTTTACAAATTATTTCCAGATTGTTCCATGCTTTTATGATATTAAGTTATGCTTAGTGGTGATTCCAGACATTTTGATTTGATATAAACACACGCGCGCGCACGCACGCACGCACGCACGCACGCACGCACACATACACACACACGCGTGCGCGCGCGCGCGCGCGCGCGCACAAACACTCACACACACACACACACATGTACATACTCTCTCTCTCTCTCTCTCTCTCTCTCTCTCCTCTCTCTCTCTCTCTCTCTCACACACACACACACACACACACACACACACACACACACACACACACACACGGTACATAAAATACAGATTGCAACTCATGGTGTAAGGAATGGTTTTGACCAAGGAAATGTCAGGAAAAGGATACACATTAGGAAGAGGTTTTCTGTTGGTTTATTTTCAGAGAACAAAACAATTCATTTTCAGAGAACAAAACAATTTATTTTCAGAGAGACACACAACAATCTGCCTGCGTTCCACGTCATAAAAAGGTGCATATTTCCTTTCCAGACACCAGGAGAAAATAAAATCACTTTTCTTCATGTATTTATTGATCTGTTTATTTCACTTATACATTCATTCATTCATTTTTAAGGAGTGCCGTGCAGAATATGGACCTCGTGAAATTCAGACGTTGATGCCATATTTCATGTGAGATGTTTCGGCTGGCGTTAAGTTTTGCATCCGAGCATCCAGATTTCACATAAAATAAC